>APFE030859102.1:49758-112638 GCA_000404065.3 Pinus taeda
TGAAACATCGCAAAAAAACCATTATAGCGAAAATTCCACGATGACCTGTTTGGAGTAGCGAAACCCTAGAATCCAAAGCTCTGATACCAAATGTTATGAAACCAGCTTCAAGAAAGATAGAAAAGATAGATCAACACCTTAGAATTCAGCCTCCTCGAGGGGGCAACCTCCTTTACATTAAATAAATGAACAATTATTGGATGATACAAATGACAAAACCTCCTTTCTATATATAGGAGACTAAGGAGTCACAACATAACCCAGCCGACCTAATAATAATAATATAAAGCCACAAAAATAACAATAGAGGGATTCTATGGGGCACAGTAATAACAATAGGGCCACAACAATATTAATAAGGGGTATAACTACAATAGTAATGGGGTAATCACTAGTATTATAGGGACCCAACAATAGAGCTCTTAAATAGTTCATGAGTACTATTTCAATAAGATCATGGAATGATATGCAAAAGATATTTCTAGAAAAATATAAAGATCATGATCTTAAAGAAGAAATATTTAGAATGAATCAAAAAGAATATGAGAGCCTTGAGGATCTAATAGAGAGGTTCATGTATAATGTTAAGAGGGAAAAACTACATAATTTAGGATCTAACACACTAAAAACCCTCTTACTTAGAACAATTAGGGATGAATGTATTGATCTCCTTGATCTCATGAGTAGAGGTGATGTATATCAATTAGCATTTGAAGAAATTTGTGAAACATGCAAACACATATCAAGAGGAAGGGAAAGAGTAAGTCAATCAGCATCAAGATCGGTAAGTCAAGCTAAACTTAGAAATTTTCTTGATAACTTTAAAACAAGAATTCTTAGCAATCTAAGTGAACAAGTAGAAATGCTAAGAACACAAAATGAGGGAAAAAAATATGTTGATGTTTTTGTTGTCCATGTAGAATCACATGCTATTAAATATTTCCCCTCATTACTAAGGTTGAAGGAAGTTTACCAAGAGGACAATGGAGCAAGTCAATTGCCAATGTAACTATGTTATGTAGATCCAAGAGGACCATGGCAGCCTATTCAACCTGATATGATGAAAGATCCTAATTCACAATTTCAAGCTTATTCACATCCACCTCAAAATAATTTTAACACACCCTTTCCTTGGCAACCTTGGCCATCTCTACCCCAAAACCAATCTTGGCAACAAGGTTGGCAAGGAACTTATGGGAACCATCCACAATATCCTCAATACCCTCCATACTCAACTCCATGTTATCCCTACCATTCACCTCCACCACAACCACAACCCCAACCACATACATCTCAAATATCCACTCCCACTCGACTACATGTACCACCATTTCCAAACCCACACAATGAAGTAGCTCAGCCCACTTACAATGTTGATGTACAACACTTCCAAACATCTCCTCTTGATCTAAATTGTATTCATCTTAGCTCAGGACGAGTATCACAAAAAGAGATTCTCTTGATATCATTGAAGGACAACATACAGAAAAAGAAGATTCAAATGAGAAGACCAAAGAATCATGGGGTGCACTTGACGAAGAGCAGACATCAGAATCAGAGATTACGAAAGTGCCCTCATGTTTACCATCATATCCTCTATGTGTTCAAGAGAAAAATCAACAAAAAGAAGAAGATTTGAATTTCACGGAAGAAGAATACATCCAAGATGATCCATCTCAGCAAGTGGACCTGGGGCATCACAACTATATTGAAATATGGTTCTAGATGGTCACTAAGTTACAGCAATACTCTTTTCTTCAATTGTGCTTGATACCATCAAAGTCAAAGCATTTGGTCTCTTACATTCAAGTACATGTCAAAGAATATGTTTTGAGCCTACACATTATTTTATCTATCATCTAGTTATGCAAGTGGATCCATTGGAAGTATTCGTACACTTGAAAATGATTTTGTTTTTTCAAGTAGATTAGGATAGGAAAAGAAATAAAAAAATGAAAAATAAGAGAAAAAATAAAATCTCAAGTGGAAACCTCCTTTGATGTGCCTAAGATTGGCTCATTGATTAAAAACCTCCATGAGGTAGTCAATGGGTTGGAAAAAATAAAATACCATACGTGAAAACCTCCTTTGAGGTGCCTAGGCAGACCTACTAGTTGAAAACCTCATTGAGGTGGCTAGTAGGCATAGAAGAAAAAAGAAAAAAATAAAAATCTTTGTTCCATGAATCTCTCTCTCATGAATGCAAGTGTTCTCCAACCTCTGCAAGCAACAAAAATAATTTAGCCACCAAAATAAAATTTTATTAAAAGCCTAGTCAAAGGAATTCAAACTTGGACTTTCTTCTCCTTTGATTAGATGCTCCAGAAGGACCAAAGCCATACTAATCGATCACCCTCATCTATATCCATCATCCACTCATCATTCTCAAGATTTTACCACTCATTTTTCTTGTTGTCCTAAAATGCTAAAGGAAGAACTTGAAGTTACTATAGGAAACAAAAGTACATATAGTAGAAAATTATTTTTGTCATATATTTAAAACCATGCATATGTTTGCCAAACTGTTTTAGGGGGGATAATATGGATGATAATAACATGCCCAAGAAATTTCAGTAAATTTCGGTGCACACTTTTCAAGAAATTGACCTACATCACCTACAGCCATTTTTTAATTTTCTCTATATTCATGCATCCATTTTCAAAGTTGTTTCATGGGGAGATGAATATGGATGATGGTAAAATTCCTAAGCAATTTCAGCAAATTCTAGTGCACAATTTTCGAGAAATTGACCTCCATCACCTACATCCATTTTTAGTTTTTCTTGTGATTCATGCATCCATTGGCCAAGATGTTTTATGGGGAGGTGCATAAGGATGATGGAAACATGCTCATAAATTGTAGGTCAATCCATTCTACCGTTTGGGAGATATGGACAAAACAAGTCTACTTTAGGAGGTTGTACTGAATTACTACAGGAAGATCCTGTAGTACTATAGTATGGCCGAGAAGAAGCTACAGGAGGTTGTATGATTGGATAAAGGAGTCAAAAGGTCATTTATTCTTTAGGTAAGGTTTATATAGGTCCCCCAACACCAATTCCATCACTCATCCACTCCATCTAACCAAAATCCATCTTCAAATTCCACTTTTCCTTACATGAAAAAAATCAGAAGAAAAAAAAAAAAAAAAAACAAAAAAAGAAGAGGAAAAAAACAAAACAAAACAAAAAAACAAAAAAAAAAATTATCATCAACTTTTCCATCACCTACACCACCTCTTGATGATTTTAACCCTATCCTTATAATTCTAATGACTTTCCATAAATCCCACATGCATCAATGAGGTCTTGAAGAGGAATTAAATGACTGCTATAAGAAGAGGATTCCTCTTGTAAGTAGCCTACATAGATACAACAAGCCTCAGAATCAATTCTTTTTACTCACACAACAGAAGATCTAGCCACCTCAAGTAGCATGAACCCATTTATGAAGATTGAAAAGGGGGCACACCCTCCTTAGGAAGCAGTCCATCTACTCCACCAGCAAAAAGATTGAACATTGGAAGAAAATTGCACACAACAACCTTATGAGTCAAAGAATCAGCAAGCTATGAAGACCTGCGCATAAGCAAGCAAAGAAAATTAGCACCTCCAAGCAAGCATGAATCAATCATCAACTCAGCAGTAGCATGCATACATCTCCAACAACCATCAGGTAGGTACAGGTATGCAATATTCTTGACCTCTTCTATTTAGAATATTATAGTTACAAATTTGTTGTCAATGCATGAGAGGTGAGGTTTTATAAAGCTAAGGATGGGTTAGCAGTCTCAGCTACCTTCAACTAGTTAATTGCAGTTAACTCCTTCACTCATGCAATGTTGAAAAGCCAAATTAGGAAGGGTGGTGATTTTGAGGAGTAAGGGCAACAGTTAAAAGAGGAAATTTTTGCAAAGGCCAAGTCACCAAAGCACTCCAATCCCTCCATCCACTTCATATCCACTATCTATCCATCATTCATTCATCCCATTTCATAAGAAAAAAATTAACATTTTTCAAGAATAAACCCTACACTCTGTCTCACCCTGAAAATTTCTTGAAAAAAACACACAAAGCATATCCTCTCCATTTTCACAAACCTACACTACTCCCTCTGATCCCTAGCATCATCCTCCAAACCCTCTACATCATTTTTCATCACTTGCATATAGTTAGAAGACCCTGAAAGAGAAGGAATGACTGTACAGGAAGGTGAAATATTGCTACAAGAAGGAAGAAAGGAACAAATTGTGCTAAAAAACAAAATAGCAATGCCTAAGAGAGACCTAATCAAAACAAAGAACTCCAAAACCCATTAGGAAATCATCTAGGCCACAAAAGAGAAGAAGAAGGCAACAAAAGGCAAGAAATCATTTACTATCAAAACAGAACTCAAACTGCAGTTATGAAAAGAGGTTTTCCAAAGGGTCTCTAATCTCTTTCTAGCTTTTGTCCAACACCTAAAAAATGTTATAGAAATGGAAGAAAGGCATGGAAAAGTCAATCCAAAATGGAATTGAGGGGCATGGAAGTCATGTTGAAGGCATACTCTAGGCTTAGACTATCATTTCTACTCAAAACAGGTTTAAACAGGCTACTACAGGGTTTCATGTTGTTACTACAAGATGTCCTAGTTTACTACAGGATCTCATCTAAGGGAATTTTGAGGGTTCCATAGATGTCCAAATGGTGGAAAACGGTAGCAAGATATTGGAAAAAGGATGTGGAAGACCTTATCAAACCGAAAAATATTAAAGAACCCAGTTTGCATAAGGGGAAAAAGGTAGGAATGTACAAATCAAGGAGGCCACCAGGGCCATGAATGAGGCACAATGTGGTCACTAAGTTCCTCGGAGGATGAAAAACACTTTCACCAGAGGGTATGATGGGCCTCTAAATTAGACATAAATTAGGGGCCATCTGACCATCCTTCAACACATTAAACCTATATTTTTGCATTAGATAATGTATTTTTAACTTTAATATGTTCATTAGGAAGGTTTATGGATAATTGCATATTTGTTCCTAATATTATTTATTTTTGTGGAATATTATGAGAATATTGGGCAGATTATGAAGATTTGGAGGAGGAGATAATTTAGGGACTTTCTCCCTACTACATGAGGATCAATATTAAATAATAAATAAACAATATATTCTGAAATTACTACACAAATTCTCGAGCTCCAATGATTTAGAAAATCTAGGGATGTGTTCCCTGTCATTTAATGCGGATTCCTAGTGTTGTGAACCAAATCCACTAATTGAGGTATTTTAGAGGGGAAATCTTCCTCCTTTCATAGGGAATTCTTTCTAATCATTTTGTATAAGTACGAAGTTAAATTTGCCTCTAGGGGTGGATTTTTCTTAGTCTTCTTGTGGAGAGAACTTGTACTTTTGCAGCTCCACTTTCATTTCTTGCAGGGATGTAATTGTATTGATGGAAATAATGAATATCGATGCCATGTTCAGCTTCTAAATCATGGTCTCCTTCATAGGAATCTGAGTTTCCTTGGTCTTGGCCATCCCAAGAGCCTCAGATCCCTTTTGTATCATTTACTTTTCTTTGTTTCACTTCTTATTCACATGCATCTCTTGTTCTTGTTTTTTCCTATTTTTGCATTTAGTATTGACGATTTATTGTTGTAGGATCGGGTTAAATGGTTGAAGTAAGTTCTGTTGCGGGATCAAAATCATCATTTTATACTTGGAACATCTTTGGAAGGTCATAGTAATCATTAAGATACTTGGATTTGTTTGAATATTCTCAAATCTAGATTTCTTGAAGTCCCTTGTGGCAAATAACAGTAAATTTCTATTATTTTTTAGAACATGCTAATGAGCTTCAATCAAGTTGATTCCACTTGCATTATATCAAAAAAACATTCTATTTAATAAAAAAAAAATTACCCCATTGCATTTTCACTTTACTAAGTTAGGAATTTGATAGATATACTAACTCACTAGTTCTCGAATTTCTAGATTTTATGCTAGTAATTTTCTACTATTTTTTAGCATGGGTTAACAAATGTATTTTTGAGTGATTCCACTTGGAATGGAGACCTAATACATCCTATTCAATAACAAAATTTGTCCCATCTAATTTATATTTTATTTTCTTGGTCATTCGACAAATTATAACTTCCTGTAGTAAATCTGTAACATACTGTAGTTTCTTGTAGTACTCTTCCAACGTGTATATACTTGCTCTAATTTGCTCAAAAATATTGGTTTTGGTCCCTTAGGTTTGAATCATGACCCCTAGGCTTTAAATAAATGGTTGAGGAGGGATAAACACCCCTTAGGACTTTCGTTTTTACCCATGCAAAACATCTCAGTGATTTGGGTTAATGGACAAATTTGTGAATTGGATAATGCAATGATGATTTTCTTGATTACCACATCCAATGAACTATGTTAATGGATCTAAACTCTTGAAATATAATGTTGGAAATTTAGTTCATGATCTTTAATTTATGCAATTAAAATAGGTTTCTTTCCTTGTATTTTCTTTCTTGCAATAGGTTAAGATTTCCATTTCAACCATTTTATTTTATGCAATTAGTTTAGGATTTGATTTTATTACATGCACTTCATTACATCATGACAGCAAAGGAAGAACACATTGTATGTTGCACGTATAGTGTCAATACCTCTTAGGTTTGTAGGAACCCAGGTTGATAATTAAATTTGGTAGCCTTGGGAGTTGTAGCACTCTTGTTGCAATACCAGGGCTCATCACTTAGTCATACTTCTTTCTTTGCTTTCTTCAGGTTGTACCTGAAATACTCATTGACAAATAGAACCAAGAAAATTATGTGATACCAAAATGGTTTCCAAGCAATAATGAAGGAATCCTAGGGTTTCTAAGTACAAACCCTAATCCTTAAAAAAATCAAATTATCCTCCTCTTCATTTCACACTAGAGTTTATTGTATGCCCTAGACTACTTACAATCCCATAGGGAACAAGTAACTTAGGATTAGGGTTTCTCATCACTGAGTTTTCTCCTGAACCACCTAGGGATTACAACCCTAGCTATTAAAACAAAGAAAAACCCTAGAACCAAATAAGCAATTAACCCTAAGTCATTTCTTGATAGACCCTTAACATATATACCATACATACTTCATAATTATGTACCTCTATATTTTATGACCATGGAGGTTGTTATAGGGCATGTTGTTGGATGCCATGCTCTTCTAGCTACTTTCAAGGAGTGGAGACTTCGTACTTGCAACTTTTGTCTTTAACATCATTCAAGATGTTCTTACTATAGCTGCTACTATGGTAGCATACCATTATTCAAATTAATAGAATATGCTAGAGGCTTGTCATATAATTATTGGTGTAAGAGACTCTCCTTCCACTGCTTGAAGCTTGAAACTGTATGCCTTTTCTTCTTAATGCAAGAGGATTTCTACAAGATTATATCCTCTTATATGGATGCTCGTAGCAAGATGATGGATTTTCCTTTCAATAGATGAAGAGGGAGACAACAAATTTTATTCCTTTAAAAGATGATCACTTTTCATGTATGCTTTTGATTTACACAAGAAGGCATCAAAGGTGGTCCTTTATCCTCTGTCCAAACTTTGAATTTAATATTCAAAATAGGTGTCACAAGGTCGAATTTTCAAGTGACTACTCAAGCTCAAACTATATATATGTTACTGGATTATTTCCCTTTTATCACAAGTTCTTTTCCTCTCTCTGTATGTATAGGAAAATTTATCATCCTTTCTATAAAAATTATGAATTGTATACTAATGTATAGGCTTGCGCTTCTCAAAATGATTTGTTTCGCAACTCTTTTAATACACAAGTCTGTAGAAAAGGTCTTGGCCTTCCTTCAAGGTGGCAGTGAAAACATTTCACACATATCCAAGGAAACATATGCCCAGGACTTTTTATTCTTCTTCTAGGGAGACTGTAGTGAACTCGAGATGGATGACATACCTTTCAAACAATTCATTTAGAATGGGTCTCAGCCTTCTTATAGGATGATTGTGATTACATTTTTATGCTCAGTTAGGAGGTTTGATTCCTATATTCAAACAATTGTAGCTTCACGTTAGGCTTCTCAATATGCATATTTATGTCCAGAAATTTTCAATGGGAGTCTCGACTCCTCCTTTCAAGGTGGAAAAAATTCAGCGAATTTGGTCTTGGATATCTGGCCAAAAGAACTAATATCCGTACTTAGAAATTTATGGATCTGAGGTAGCACAAAGATTTTGGATTCCTATAACAATGATTTCGAACCATGAAAAACACCCTCATGACTTTGATATTTTTCTAGATGGAATCGGTTTTCCTTGATCTAGAGGATCATCCCTTAATACCTTAAATAAAGTTCCCAAAAATTCAATCCTTATGATGATGGACTCAATCTTCCTTTAGCTTGAAGATTAGCTTTTTGGACCTAAAGAATAGAGCATTTCCCTTCCTTGTGAATCCTGCTAACAAATGTGCCCAGGATTTCTATTTCTTCTTCAATGAATTTGAACTTGAAATGGTTTCTTCCTCACCTATTCATTCCCTCGAAACGGAGCTTAGATTCTCTCAAAAACCATTGTTATTTTCTCCTTTGGCCTGTAGTCTTAAATCAGTGACTAGGACTTCTAGATGTGACCAAAATTGAAAACTCCTTTTTTGAGAGGCTCTGTCTTAAGAGATATTCCTATTTGACACCTTGAAGCCTTGATGTGACCCTCTATCTTCCCTTAAGTCAACGAACCTCGCTATGATACCAAGTTGAGAAATCTAGGGCTTTCATTAAGGTGAGTTAATTACACGACTTATCTTAAATAGTGACATTTATTTGTGACACATTATTACTTCATTGTCATCATTATTATGTTCTTTTCATCATCAAATAAATTCCAAACATAGAAGATCACAAAACAACAAGAGAACACCAGAGATAGGCTCCAAGCCAAGGAAAATCCCCTCCAAATGGGGAAAACCCAGAGAAATTCTTATAAAATTTCAATGAAGAATTTCAAGGCCATTAATTAAGAACAACTCACCAAACCAAGGATCAGGTCAGCCACAAACAAAACATTCTTCACTTTCACCTAATATCTTGATTACTTTAGGATATTTGAGGAACCCAAATATCCTGAAGTGTCCCACATTTGGTTTCCTACCTATGTATTCCTCCTCAAGGGTCATCCTACCAAAAACCTTAAGGGGACTCCTATTTTGAATGTACAATGGTATTGCAAGCCCTAACCCTCAAAAACATTAGAAGCCCTTGATCATGCAGCATAGCCTAGACAAACCCAACTATAGTCATGTTCCTCTTCTCCGCTCCTCTATTCTACTAAGGATTATAAGGAAAAATTGGCTCCTTTTTTTATCCCTACACTTGCACAGAAATAAATTAAGGCATTCAAGGTATACTCACCCCCATTGTCTGATCACAATGCCTGAATCTTCCTCCCCATCTAAGTCCCCACAAATGCCTTAAACTCTTTGAATCTATCAAAGACCTCGTCATTGGTTTTGAGGAAATAAATCCAGGTCTTCCTAGATAATCATCAATAAATGTGACATAATAATTGTATCCATTGAGGCATATGGAAGACATGGGCCCACATACATTTGAATGTATCAAATCCAACACATTCTTGGATCTAATTTCACTGAGTGGGAAACCTGTCTCAACATATTTTTCCATAGTGCAACATTTGCATGGTCATGCCTCTCTACTCTAAACTCTAGTAACCTTTTCACTATATTCCTCAACACATTAAGTGCTCCATGATGAAGGTGTGTCATCCCCTTTTTCCTAAGCTCCCCCAAATAACAACTGGTACTCACCAATACTCTTGCTAGCTCAATCTATGACATGTATAGCTTTCCTTTGCACACACCAATCACCTTTGTGCACTTTCCCTTCGCATTCTTGGGTAAAATGTAGACTTTCCATTTGTATAAGGTCACCAAATACCCTCTATATTCCAAGGATGATACTAAAAAGAGGTTCTTGGTTAGTCCTAGAACATAGATTGCTTTTGTCATATTGAGGGGTCTGTCAAATTCCCTTTGAAACGAAATAGTACCATGATACCATTACTCATATCATGTGGAGATAAATGTCCTCCTCATGTAACCTGCTAAAGAACTCACACACCCATGTCATATGGCATGAGGCACCATTATCTATGTACCACACTCATGTGGTCACCAAGCGCAATATACATGCAATGAGGTTGAAGTCTTTATTATGGTAATTTTGAATCAAAATGAGTCTCAAAACAACAAATGTATAGTGACAAAAATAACTTTAAAAGAACCAATAGGATTCAAGATGATCATGTCATCCCAAGGGGTAAATATTTTAGAGGGAAAAGAAGAAAACTACTTTTTAAATTATATTTTCAGCATATATCCTTATAGGTTTACTCAAATGTCAATAGGAAGCCATTGGATGTGGAATTAAATTCCACATCCAACCGTACCCACTCTACATACTTCTAAGTAGACCAGCAATGAAAAAAATTAATGTGGGTCTACTCTATATACTTCACATATTTTCATTTTTTTCATTGTGGGTCTACTTAGAAGTATGTAGAGTGTGTATGCATTGGATGTGGAATTTAATTCTGCATCCAATGGGTGTCCACACTCGACATTTGAGTAAACACACTTTTTCATGTATTTCCTTTTTTTTCGATGTGGGTCTACTCAAAAGTATGCAGAGTGGAAAAGTGTTGAGTGTGGAATTTAATTTTGCATACAATGGGTGTCTACACTTGAAATTTGAGCAAGCATGTAAGGAGATAAGCCAAAAATAAAATAAAAAAAGTAGTTTCCTTTCTTTTTTCTTTTAAAATTCATAACTATTATTTTATTATTTTCCTTAGGAGGCCCATTTTAGACCTCAAAATTCCCCTTTTTAGAGTCCTATTATTCATATGATCAAATGATGATTGAATTTTTTCTTTCAATTTTTGTTGATATTCGGATGAAGCTTTGCAAACATATTTTCCCGATTTCTCCTGTTTTTAGTCAATATTTTCAAATGCAATTTCCGAGTAGGTGGAAATTAATTTTCAAAAACTGAAAGAGTTTTTTGTTGCTAACCAAGGAAAATTTTAAGGATGGAAAATTATCTTGAACTTTAAAAAAATTGGCGAAATTGGCGAATCTCACTAGTCCCTAATATGCAAACAAAAAAATGTTTATTGATATATTTGTAAACTTATTCAAATTTATAATGATTTTATATATAGTCTCTATATAATGTTGGTGATTTTTAAGGTAAAATAATTTTATAATGTAAAATTTGGGCAGATTATTTTTAGAAAAAATGGAAGTTGGTGAAACTTTTTTTTGGAAAAATCATGGAAAATTAGCCCACTTCCGAATATTAGCCCCTAAAATTTTCCATGTTGATAAAATCATAATTTATAAAAAAAATCTCAGATTTCTAATAGCTATCATGGTTTGGGATATACAAAGAGATCACAGGACCCTATTTTTCGTAATTTTGAGAGGAAAAAGCTTAAAGACAATTAGCGACTTGGAGGCCACCTCATCAAATAAGAGTTGCCATCAAATTCAAATTTCTCTTCTTTATCACTAGCAACCCTCAAGGATAGTGCCAGAACTCTTCAAATATTTTTAGTTTCCTTTATTTTTGTTCTATTTTTACAATCAGTTTAGGATATTTTGAAATGAATCTTGATATTTTAAATCAAGATATTTTGTAATAAATTTTTATAAATACTTCATCATTTGAAGTAAGAGATGTTGGTTTTGGTACAAAAGAAAGCTATTGTATATTTTTCAAACCTCAATGGACTTATCAGTAACAAAAAGGACATTCTTCATAGGATTCATGTGTTGGACTTTTTGGTGAAGTGTTTCTCTCTCTGTCTATGTGTTTATTTCTTTGTTTCCATACTTATGTGTTCTTAAATATGAATTATTTTACAGAAAGTTAATGAATATAATTTGTTGAAAGATACACTATGATTCTGTTTGTGAATAATTTGAATGTTTTCTTCTGATATCAAGTTAAATAATTCTTAATTTCTCTTTAGCTTCAATTGAACCTATATCTTTTCTTCTATTACATTTCATTTAAATCTAAAAGATCCAGTTAGTTCAACTACCTTGCCTTGTGAAATCCTTTGAAAATCTAAGACAGATCCCTGTTGAGTTTGTAGACTCCATTGCCCAATGGCTCTTCCCTTGTTATTACAACCAAACCAATTCATAAACCAAAATCTGAACTTTCATAACTAGCCTACCATCTAAATACAACAAAGTTAAATCTGATAGAGAGATCCATCTCTTAAGCTGGCAGGGCTAGATCCCAGCTTCCAAAGTGGTTTTGTGGTTACCTCTACAATTATTTCTCAACCTTATTATATTATAGAGTGCTAATATAGTGGTGACTCCACTGGGGAACGAACATTTCATGTTCCTCAAAAAAGTGTATCAAGCTCCAAATCTAATTATGGTGGACAGTGATCAGACACAAGAAGGCTGAATAATTCACCTGGTGACTCCATGTTCAAAGTATCCAGAGCTTCAAAGTTTTTAGGTTGAACCCACTGCCAAAGAATCAAAAATCAATGGCTTCACAGACCAAGTGCCAAGAAACTTCAAATCAGATTCCAAGAAGGACAGGCCTTGTCAACACAAGGATGGGAAGACAACATGTGAAAGTCAGGTATTTAGACCTGAATTCACTTCACGATGTAGTATTATGTTTTGTCAATCGCCTTTTGTCTTTTCTTGAAAGTATCTTTAGGATTTTCTTTAGTCTGTTAAATCCAAATCAAGATTATGAATCTGCAAATGAGCCCCTTTCTATGAATGTATATCCTTCCCTTGAAGTTACAAATGCATCTCATCTTAATATTGGTTGTCTCAAACAAGATCCAAATAACATACATAGTACAGCTAGTACAAATTCATCTCAGACCTCAGTTATGACCATTGTCTAGTATGCATCATTAAATATGTCATTCCCTTTGCATGAGATACAAAAGAACTATGATCAGAGGCTACCTCAATTTGATGGTATAGGTAATATCACAACAAGGAAACATGTAGATAAAATCATTGACTTCATTGACTTGGAGGAAGTTGATCATGAAGATGTCAAATTGAGATTGTTTGCTCAAGGCCTTTCAAGAAAATGTAGGAAATGGTATATAATTTTAACAGCTAGAAGTATTCCTAATTTCCAACAGTTTCAAAGCATTTTCCTTAATATATGGGAGGTTATAAAGAACCCTTTTCAGATTATGGGTGAGTATTGGAATCTTCAAAGGTAGCCCGACGAGACAGTCCAATATTTCTCAACCAAATTCAATAGTGTTTATGATTCCATACCCACTGATATAAAGCCTCCCCCAGGATGGGCTATGCTTCATTATCCTGATGGTTTTGATATTGATATTTCCTATTATCTCAGAGAAGGAAACCCTTGCACTTTGGAGGACATGCAAAACATAGTTATTGATGTGGAAATAAACCAATTGATTAAAAGATCCAAAATGGAATCTGAAAGAAGGAAAGTAATTAAAGAGGAGTTTCCCCCTTTATTAAGCCTTAAGTTAGAGACATTAATGAAAACCATGGAAAGGTTTAGGAACACATTTACTTTGCAAGTTAAACATGTTGTCAGTGAATAGAAAAATATACCTCATTTTCAAGCAGATATGAAAGAACAAGGAGAGGTTCTTGGGTCACATCACCAGAAGTTACGAACTAGTTGTTTTGTGTATTCATTTGAAAGTAGTTTAGAGCAACAACCAATGGAAATTTATTAGCAAGAGGATGTTAAATTTCATCAAGTTAAGAAAAACAGTCCCCATGTATGTATTACTTATGACAGCGATGAAAAACAAGATGAAAATATTGAAACAGATGAGCATACATATATTTTAGACATTGAACATCAAGAAAACAATGAAAATCATGATGATGGTAACTCTTTACCCCTATGTTATGCCACATTTCAGGTGTTGAAAGAAAGTCATAATGATCATAGCTCCTTCCCTTTATGTTATGCTACATTTGAAAAGTTGAAAGAAAATTATAACATCACTAGTGAAGTAGGAAAGCAAGTTGAAACGAGCATAACGGGTCAACAACCTTCTTATATAGATGATGATCTTGTTTTGTGTTACATTGGAGACTCCTTTATTCAAAAATCATAGTTATTAAGTAACCATGAGATTGAATATCATATAGTCTCCTAGGAACCAATACTTAATACTTTACATCAGCCATACAAACTTTTATTTGATCATGATATGGATGAGGATTATCTTTCAAATTTTTCTTCTGAATTTTCACTTTCTAAAATTTTATGTCAATGAGAAGATTCTCAAGTTCATATTTCTAAATTTATATGTGTGTAAAATGTATATAGTGAACCTACATAGGCCAGTTTTCAAACAAAGTCACATGAAGATGAACATAATTTCCAACAAATTCTGCCAATCATATTTTTAATACAAAAGAATTGTATCATTTAGTTTCAAGGAAATTCTGAAGAAAAAAATGTTGTTTTACATCCTACAGATGATAAACACAGTATCTATAATCTTACATCCCGTGAAAACACAATGCCAAAAAATTCAAAAAGGGATAGATACATTTTTTAGGAAGTATATGAGAAGTTATTTTTAGGCGTAGTACAACAAAGAGAAATTCTCCATGATTTTGAGGATCCTTTGGAAACCCTGTTGGAATCTTTAACAAAACTAAATTATGTATTGGTTATGGATTATGAAGAAGGCTCTAGTCAAAATTTTGAGTTTCCATTTTTTCAGTTTATTTTTCTATTTGGAGAAATGGAATACAAGCTTCAAATTAGTAGTCGTTTGCGTGACTCGTTGCATTCGAAATTTGTTATTCCCTGATATTATAGTCATTTCATAAAATTAGAGTGAGTAGGTGTGTGCAAAGAAGCTCATTAATCTGAGCATATTTTTTCAAAAATTATTGTCATCTTCAATTTCAAATAGCAGTACAACTTTCAATTCAGTGTGTATTTCAGATTTCACTTTGCAGAATGGTTTTGATTTCAGTTTGAGAGTTTTTCAGTCACAAAGATTTTATGGCAGAATAGGTTGCAGATTTGGGAACATCCCAATGGATCCATCTACTAGTCTACGGTGTTTCTGGAACCTCACAATGAGAGTGCCATCCCCAGTTAGAGCCACTATTAGGGTCCTATGATTCATAGGATCAAATGATGATTGAATGTTTTCTTTCAGTATTCCCAATTGTAAATAATATTGTATATTGTAAATGATTTCCAAAAAAATAGATATATGAATAAAAATAAAAAATGAAAAGAGGATATATATATATAAAAAAAAAGGATGAAAAGAACCCCATAAAAAAATAGAATTGAAACTAATGCAAATTCAAATGCCACTACCAAATGAATGTTTTCATTTTCTAGAATAAATTTGATTATTTTGTGCAGCTTGTTTAAAATGCCACAGCTCAGAGTCATTGTTTGGGTCATACAGCTTAATCATGTTAAAGAAATTTTCAATTTATGTCAATTAGATTAGAATGAATAACTTAGCTTTTGGGTTGTGTTATATTCTTTCCATGTAGTTAACAAGGGGTTTGAGGGGTACCCATAACCCCACTTTATGGGGTCTGGGGCAGCGCCCCGGAAAATTTTGATTTTGGACCCTATGTTAGGTTAGGTAGACCCACCTATGGTTTTGTGCATGATTTTTTGCACATGTTTTTTTAGATGCGATGGTTTTTCAGTCCATGGTATTGGATGCGATGGTTTTCGGTCCATGGTATTGGATGCTTCGGCATGTATAAATATGTATTATAACATTGAAAGGAAAATAATGAAAAATCAAACTGGTAGTCCCGGTTTTGAGATCCAGTGGGAAAATCTTTGTGTATACGTGTTTCATGTGTTATGCTTTCGCATTGTTTATCTTTTTGTGTTTTAGAATTCATATGCAGGTAATTTCTATACGGGGTTAAAACCTACGTTAGCCAAACAATGTAATCTTGGCTAATAATACATAAGGTAAGTTAGATGAATAAATTAATCCAATAGTATAATCTGGATTAGTGCATTTGTTAGATTAGTTTTACATTTTGAATAGGTGTTTTAGTCCTTTAATTGCAAAAATAAATAAGGGTTGGAACGTCTAAAGGAACCCTAATTGGTTTTAGTTAGGTTAGTTTAGCCAAAATATTGAAGATGGTGGAATCAAAGTTACTTGCAGATCATTAAAGTGCCAACATTTGGAATTATTTTTCCAAAGTTCAAAACCTTATTGTAAAATTATATGCACGACATGACATTTTGTCGTTGGCACTTAAATGGCGCACATCTCCCTACTCCCGATCACATCGTCTTATTCATCAGATGACTCTCATGCCTTCACCCCCCGCTATGTCTCTATTTTTTATCAGCATGGGGGGGTCCGAAAAATAGGTTTCATTATCGAGCCATGCCACTACGTGTCCCTCTCCCACTATTTCGCACCCCCCCCCCTCACTTACCACTTATCGTTCATACCTCCCTCTGAAATTTGTCAACTTTCTTCCCCTTTCCTGCTAGCTCTTCCCACGTGCTCCCCTTCACTCTTATCCCAACACCTGGCCATGTTCATTATGTAATTAACAACTGACCTCACTGTCACTCCTGCACCACTCACTTCCTGCCACTAGGATTGTTTCCCCCACTCGCCTCCACATCATTTCCTATTCCAAGGATCTTTTCCTTATAGATGTATGAAAAGAATCACATGTGAAAATTGCAGCTTAACATAGAAATTTAATGTGCACATGAGAGAAGAAGAAGAAACATGTAAATCATGACAAGAAGACAACAAGACTTGATAAAGGAGTTCGTCTAACTTGGACTACGTCTCCGGGCCCTACTCGATCAATGGAGAGGCCTTCATTCATTAAATGGCATGAAAAGAAGAGAATACAATCATCAGTTACATAAAAGGAGTCTTATACCTCCATTCTGGAAAAGGGCTGAGAAAATGGAGAAATCAGATGGAGAAATGGATAGCACCACTACATTCATGGCGTCAAGATGGGCAGAAACCATATAAAATTTGCCCAATTCAAACAAAATGATGAATCGCCCCTCCTGCAAGTTGTTGCCTCAAACTACGTGCCAAAATCCTCTCCCCTTCACTTTTACATGCATTTGATTTTATAATCTTTCTTTTGGTTACAGGCGCACTTAAATCAGAGGTTGTCTTGTTTATAATAGAATTTGTTGTCTCAAAAGGATCGACGGGCTGATCGTCCATCCTTTCTATGCAATAAACCCCTTTAAAATGGCCTTTTTCCACTTAAATAGATAATACACAAAACATTAGAAAAAAATAACCGACATCCTCTTACCCAGATTTCAAACTATATGAAATCGGGCTTTATAACGCAATCAGGTCTGGTCCCCATATTATAATCGGCATATCACTGGTTCAATAGTCCTGTTAGCAGGGGATTGTCAACCGCCGATCGCCAATATCACCAATCGTCGATCGCCAATATCACCAATATCGGTGTATTTCATCGGCCCTATCACATTGGCATATCGCATCGCTACGACCTAAGGGTCTCGGTCCTATACCTTGGGTTTCGCCGACCGAATCCGCCAATCCAATCACTCTATCCCGATATCGCCGATCACTTGCCTCCGATTGCGATTAGTTAGAGATCGCCAATCGGGGGTTCCTCTACCCTTGCCTTAAGCCCGCCTTTTGACTTCTCCAATTGCAATTTTCCTTTTAAAGGCTTTAAGTCCATTTTTAGGAGAAATGCCTCCTTTTCCAAAGGAACAAAGGGAAACTCTTTTCGTGATAACTTCATCATCCGAACTTGGATTGGAGTGTCATTCACACCATTGGAATCAGGGCAATGATCACTTCGATTTGATGTCAAGATACTTGCTTTTCTGCCACTTTGAAGTTTTAGCTTTTCCATGCCATTGTATCTAAAGATCCACCTGGATTAATCCTCCCCATTATGGAGCTTTTGGACTGCCAAAAGCTTTATTAGTCAATTGGAAAGTGAGGGAATTGTTCCCTCACTCTTTCCTTCTCCAGCCATTTTTCCTTGTTAGGGTGCATCCCCTTGAAACCAACTCGAAGGTATTCCACATCTCCTCACCGTGAAGTCCTAGTTCTTCTGTCAAGGATGATGTCTTCAAGTAACTCATCAAGATATTCTGGTGCAAATCATCAACTATAGGAACTATGCCCACCTCATCGGTATCCATGATCAATGGTGGTCCATACAATTTTAAGTTCTCCACATTCACTATAGAGTACATTTGCATATATATCAGCAAATCAAGACAAAAGGAATTGTTTCCAATATTCTCCAGAATGGTGAATGGACCATACCAGATTAGTCACAACTTCTTCCCTTCTCCCTTCATCCTATCCTTACTGATGTGGAACCACACTTTGTCGCCCACTTGGAATTGATGGTCGATTCAGTGTTTGTCATGTCGGGCCTTGTAACGGGCTTGAATTTTCTCAAACTGCTCTTGTACTACTTGGTGAATCAATTGGATTCACTTAATGAACTATTGAGCTTTGTCCCTATCATTATGTCCACTGGAGCCATCTTCCCTTCCAAAGACAATATCGAAAAGGTCCTTTGGCAGGTATCCAAAACATGTCTCAAATGGTGAATGTTGCGTAGATGAGTGCACTACTCGGTTGTAGGAATTTTTCACATATGGGAGATGCTCATCCCACAACTTAGGATGTTTCCCACAATAGCCTTGTAACAAGTGTATCACAGTGTGGTTGACAACCTCTGTCTGTCCGTCAGTCTGTGGATGAACTGTCATGCTTCTTTTCAACTTGGTGTCCATCATCTTCCACAAGCTGGTCCAAAACTCTTCGAGAAAGCGAGAGTCCCGATTTGACACAATCGATGTGGGTAATCCCAAATGGACCCAAACATGTTGAAAGAAAGATAAGTAGTATGCTTTGCAATGATCTACGTTTTACAAGGCATTAAAATACACATCTTACTAAAACGATCAACGACGACATACAAATAGTCGTGACTCTTTCTAGACAAAGGCAGACCTCTACAAATTCCATTAACACACTTTCCCATGGATGACTCGGTATAGGGAGTGGTGTGTAGAGCCCGAGTTTTCTATTAGAGGGCTTTCAAACAGAACACATCACACAACCCTTTACATAGCGAGTCATAACGTTCTTCATATGAGGCCAAAAAAAAATCTTTGTACATGACATAAAGGATTTTTGACACCAAAGTTTCCAAACACAAGAGAGGTGTGGGCCTCTCGAATTACATGTACTCTTTCCCCTATGGGAATACACAATTTGTCAAGGTGATACAACAGTTTCCCCTACAAGTGATAGTTGTCCACCTATGAACCATGGGTTAGTTTTGCATAAATATCTTTAAAGTCATCATCGTTAGCATATTGTTCAGTATAACTCTCATAAGACAACGAGGCATTATGCAAAATAACAGAAGCAGAAATAGGAGGGCGAGATAGCATATTGGGCACTTTATTCCTAGTTCCCTTCTTATACTTTATTACCAGATGAAACTATTGAAGAAAACCCATCCACCTTAAATGACGAGATTGCTGCAACTTGGTTTGTGACTGAAGGTACTACAAGGGCTGATGATCTGTATGGATGATGGTCTCCTTGCTGATCAAGTACTGTTTCCACTTTTTCACACTCTACAACAAGGCATAAAGCTCCTTGTCATAAGTGGGATAGTTTATCATAGCTTGAGAAAACTTCTCAGAATGGTAACAATTTAGCTTCTTTTTTTGCATCAGTACAGCTCCCATGGCATAACCACTAGCATCGGTTTCGATCTCGAATGGCTGTTGGAGATCTGGTAAGGCTAAGACTGGCGTGGTCCTAATCTTTTCCTTCAATGTTTTGAAGGACTTCTGCTGTCTTCCTCCCCAATGGAAGACCTATTTCACACTTGTCAATGTGTGCAAAGGTACTGCAATAATAGAGAAATTGGCAATAAATCTCCTCCAATACTGGACTGCACCTAAAAAGCTATGGACCTCGGTTACACTAGTAGGCTTAGGCCAATTTACAATTGCTTAAACTTTAGAAGGATCAATCTTTAACTGACCATGACCAACAATATGACCTGGGTAACCCAAAGAGGTTTTCTCGAACTCACACTTTGACAACTTTACATAGAGTTTTTTTTTTTTCAATACATCAAGCACTCTCTTCACATGAACACATGTTCATTCCAACTTTTACTAAAGACAAGTATATCATCTAAATATATAAGAAGAAATTCATCAATGAAAGGTCGAAAGAGATCATTCATGACCCTCATAAAAGTGGCTGGAGCATTACAAAGTCCAAATGGCATCACCATCCATTCGAATAGCCCCTATTTGGTCTTGAAAGCGGTTTTCCACACATCCTGCTCTGCAATTCAGACCTGGTGATAACCACTATGCAAATCCAATTTTGTGAAATAAATGGAATTCTTTAACTGATCTAATAAGTCATCAATGTGTGGAAGAGGGTAGCAATTTTTCACTGTGATTTTGTTTAGTGCACGATAATCCACACACATCCTCCATGTGTCGTCTTTCTTTGGGACTAAGACAATCAGTGAGCCACAGGGAGAAGTGCTCGGTCTAATGACCTCTTGGTCCAGCAATTCCTGCATCTGTTTCTTGATTTCCTCCATCTCAATGGTCGACCTCCTGTACATGCCAATATTTGGTAAAGGAGCGTCATGCTGCAAATGGATTTCATGTTGGATTTCCCTCTTTAGAGGTAATCCCTTCGATTCCTGAAATAGCTCATCATAATTAGAAATTAATTCACATAATTCTTGTTTATGCTCCTAATCACAACCCTGGAAAGCATCAACTACTTCTGCATATTTTACCCTTACAACCATAAGCATGCAACCCTTACTGGAATTCACCAGCCTTTTCATTTGTCCTGCGCTTACAAGGCTGGCATTGGTTTTAGTTTGATGAGCCCTTACTATATATTCTACCCCATATTTTGTGATTTGGTATTTGTTTTCATGATGGAAAAAAACTACCTTTCTATCATATAGATATGGACTCCCTAACACCATGCCACAGATGTCCAATGGTATCACATCTAGTTCTACTTCATCCACTGGCTTAGAAGTGATTACAAATTTTACTTTAAACTGCTTGGTTATATTCAGTTTTGCTTTATCATGTATCCATCCAAGCGGGTAAGATTTCGGATGTGGTTTTTTTCTAAGCCAAGTTTCTTTACCAAGTATTCTACAATTAAGTTTGCTTGGGATACAGTATAAAACAGATTTTCTACTTTAGTATGATTTATGACAACTCTGATATGAAATAGTTCAATTCTCTTTCGATCATTAGGAAGGGACTCATTTACAGAACTAGTGCCTTCATGCGATTCAGAATTAACATGAGGTGTAAGAGTACCTTTTTTTGTTCCTACTGTTGTGGTCAATGCTTCATCTCCCGAATCGGATACAAGGTCTTGCTATGCAGTCGCCACTATCTTCTACTTGCCTTTTCCTCCATACTTCTTTGATCTCTTTTCTGGGTGTTGTTTCCAATAGTGATCGTCACCGTGGCCTTCCTTTTTGCAATGATTGAAATAAGGTATTTCTCCTTCTTTGGTTGTTTTTGTATTCTTCTCCTTTCCTTTCCATTTCGCTTTAGATTTTCCATTGGGAGGTTTGAATGGTGGTTTTTGGAATGATCATCTCTTTCATTTTTTCCCTTGTTCTCAATATGAATTTCCTTTACAATGGTTGAGTCAATAGTGGTTGGTTCAAACAACAATAACAAATGCCTAATGTAACTATGTAGCGATCCAATGTACCTAGTTACTACTTCAAGTGTATCAAGTGCAATACCCAAATTCAATGCTTGCTTTCTAAACTCCTCTGTAAAACTCTGAACATCCTAACCTTTGCCTTGCCTTAAATACTGCCAATTCATTAAATCTTTTTGCTTGTATCCCAAGGGATAAAACTATTCCTTTAATGCAAAAATAAAATCAGGCCATGAGGAAAAGAGGTTACCCACATTCTTACTGCTTTTCATTTTGCTCTCCCACCAAACGAGAGCGGTGTTGCTCAACCATAGAGAGGCCAACTGAATCTTTGCCTCATCCTCCATGATCTGTTGAATCTTGTAACAGAAATCAATCTACCTAATCCAATTATTAAGATTCTCTGCGTTACTTTCACCATTAAACATGGGAAGATCAAATTTAACATCTAATTTAAAGGAAGGTTTCTTAAATGCATCCCTTGAATTTCTACGATTATGGTGGTGAGAGGAAGAAGAACTTTCACTCGCGGAAGGAGAAGGAGAGGGTTCTTCTCCACCATTTCATTGCGCTAAACCTTGTTCTTCTGGGTTTCTCTCTTCTACTTTCTCCGGCCTTAAAACCAACTTACCGAAACTCTCTACCATTGAATAGAAGGTCTTGTGGAAATTGTGCTCCTCTTCAAGATAAGCTTCATCTTCTGCCATGTTTCTCCTTCGATGTACACGCCCTGCTTCGGGATCGAAAGGCTCTAGTTCCCCTTTGCCTCTTCGGAGCTTGTTTCTTGTTAGCATAAAAACATGCAATTCACATCTAAAAAGATCTCCTTTGATACCACTTTATCTAGGGATCTTTTTCTCATAGATGTATGAAAAGAATCACATGTGAAATTTGCATCTTAACATAGAAATTTAATGTGCACATGAGAGAAGAAGAAGAAACATGTAAAGCATGACAAGAAGACAACAAGACTTGATAATGTAGTTCATCCAACTCAGACTACGTCTCTAGGCCCTACTCGATCAATGGGGAGTCACCTTCATTCATTAAATGGCATGAAAAGAAGAGAATACAATCATCAGTTACATAAAAGGAGTCTTATACCTGCATTCTGAAAAGGGCTAAGAAAATGGAGAACTCAGATGGAGAAATGGATAGCACCACTGTGTTTGTGGAGTTGAGAAGGGCAGAAAACATATAAAATTTGCCCAATTTAGACAAAATGACCAATCGCCCCTCCTGCAAGTTTCTACCTTGAACTGTGTGCCAAAATCCTCTCCCCCTGCACTTTTGTGTGCATTGGGTTTTATAATTTTTATTTTAGTTACAAGGGTGCTTAAATTAGAGGTTGTCTTATTTATAATAGATGTTGCTATCTCGAAAGGATCGGCGGGTCAACCGTCTAACCTTTCTATGCAACAAACCCCTTTAAAATGGTCGTTTTCCGCTTAAACAAATAATACACAAAACATTGGAAAAACCCAACCGAAAGCCTTTTACCTGGATTTAAAATTATATGAAATTGGGCTTTATAACACAATCGGGTCTGGTCCCCATATCGCAATCGGCATATCGTTGGTTCAATAGTGCTGTTAGCGGGGGATTGCTGACCGCCGATGGTCGATATCGTTGATCGCCAATTGCCGATATCGCCAATATCGGCGTATTGTATCGACCCTATCACCTCGGCATATCGCATTGCTACGGCCCAGGGGTCTCAGTCCTATACTTTGGGTTTCACCGACCTAATCCGCTGATCCGATCGCTCCATCTTGATATCGTCAATCGCTTGCCTCCGATTGCGATTAGTCAGAGATCGCCAATCAGGGGTTCCTCCGCCCTTGCCTTAAGCCCACCTTTTGACTTCTTCGATTGCTATTTTCCTTTTAAAGGCTTTAAGTCCATTTTTAGGAGAAATTCCTCCTTTTCCAAAGGAACAAAGGAGAACTCTTTTCACAATAACTTCATCATCCGGACTCGGATTGGAGTGTCGTTCGCACCGTTGGAATTAGGGCGACGAGCACTTCAATCTGATGTCAAGATACTTTCTTTTCTACCACTTTGAATTTTGAGCTTTTCCATGCCATTGTATCTGAAGATCCACCTAGATCATTTCCCCACATCACCCTTGCGAACCCCACTTTATTTCCACCAACCATGTGCCTCCACATAATCCCCCACCTCCACGTCATATGTTTGTTTCATGGTCAGTTAAAACTATGTTTTTTCCTATACATCACAGTAATTTAAAACATGCTTTACAAACTGATGAGAATGAATTTTCAAAAAAGGAAAGATGTTTTTGTTGATAGCATCCTCGTGTACAAAAACCTCTCTCCATTTTCTAACATATGTTATGATTTGGAAGATTCAATGAAGCTTTGTAGGCATGTTTTCAAGAATTTTCCTATTTTTAGTATGTATTTTCAAATATGGTTTCCAAGCAAGTGGAAATTAATTTGCAAAAACGGAAAGATTTTTTTGTTGCTAATATCATAATTTACAAAAACCTCTCTCATGTTTCTAACAACTATCATGGTTTGGGATATACAAATGGATCACAAGACCCTATTTTTCATAATTTCGGGAGGAAAAAGCTCAAAGACAGTTAGTGACTTGGAGGCCACCTCATCAAATAAGAGTTTCCATCAAATTCAAATTTCTCTTCTTTATCACTAGAAACCCTCAACGATAGTGCTAGAACTCTTGAAATAATTTTAGTTTCCTTTATTTGTGTTCTATTTTTACAATCATTTTAGGATATTTTGAAATGAATCTTGATATTTTAAATCAAGATATTTTGTAATAAAGTTTTATAAATACTTCATCATTTGAAGTAAGAGATGTTGGTTTTGGTACGAAAGAAAGCTATTATATATTTTTCAAGCCTCAATGGACTTATCAGTAATAAAAAGGACATTCTTTATAGGATTCACGTGTTGGACTATTTGGTGAAGTGCTTCTCTCACTGTCTATGTGCTTATTTCTTTATTTCCATACTTATGTGTTCTTAAATCTGAATTGTTTAACAGAAATTTGATGAATAGAATTTGTTGAAAGATACACACTGAATATGGCTATGCATAATTTAAATGTTTTCTTCTGATATAAAGTTAAAGAATCCTTAACTACTCTTTAGCTTCAATTGAACCTGTATCTTTTCTTCTATTACATTTTATTTAAATCTAAAATATCTAGTTAGTTTAACTACCAATCCCTGTGAAACTCCTTTGAAAATTTGAGATAGATCCCTATTGATTTTGTAGACTCCATTGCCAAATGTCTCTTCCCTTGTTATTCCAACCAACCAATTCATAAACCAAACTTTTAACTTTCATAACTAGCCTAATATCTAAATACAACAAAGTTAAATTTGATAGAGAGATCCATCTTTGAAGCTGGCAGGGCTAGATCCTAGATTCTAAAGTGGTTTTGTGGTTACTTCTACAATTATTTCTTAGCCTTATTAAATTACAGAGTGCTAACACCCCTAATGCCTCAAATATGTTTGAGAACTCCGCAATCTCCAATGAAGCCACCACTTGTGATTTGGTCTTCTTCTTCTTCTTGATACATTGACTCACAAAATGACCCATCTTATGACAGGAAAATCACTTCACTTTACTAAATTCCACGTCCTTCTTTCCTCAGAGGCTTCCCCACTACTACTATATCCCTTCTTCTTGGGCTTACTCTTCCCTTTACTTGCAAGTTCCAAGTTCTCCTCATCCTCAATCTTGGATGTGCCACTCTGCTAAGGTCCCACTCTTGTTTCTTCGTGGATGAAGTTATCCCACAATCACTCCCAATTATGGAGACACTCCATCTCCATAATCCCTTTCACAAAAATATCCCATTGCTTTATGAATCCATTTAGTGTTATGTGCACTAGTTTTGGGTCTTCTACAGTCTTCCCCATGGATGCAAACTCATCTCTTATCTAAGTAAGATTATTGAGGTATGAATCCACTCCTTCTGCCCTCATAATTCTCCTAATGCCTTAAATATGTTTGAGAATTCCTCAATCTCCAATGAGGCCACCACATGTGATTTGGTCCTCTTCTTCTTCTTGAGACATTGACTCACAAAATGCCCCATCTTGTGACAAGCAAAGCACTTCACATTACTGAAGTCCACATCCTTCTTTACCTTAGAGGTTTCCCCACTACTATTGGAGCCCTTCTTCTTGATCTTGCTCTTCCCTTTACTTGCAAGCACCAAGTTCTCATCATCCTCACTCTTGGATGTGCCACTTTGCTAAGTTCCCACTCTTCTTTCTTCTTAGATGAATTTATCTCACAATCACTCCAGGTTAGGGAGACACTCACTCACCACAATCCCTTTCACAAAATGATCCCATTACTTTTTGAATCCATTTAGTGTTATGTGTACCATTTTTTGGTCTTATACAGTCTCCCCCATGGATGCAAGCTCGTCCTTTATCTTAGTAAGATGAGTGAGGTATGAAGCCACTCCTTCTGCTCTCAACATCTTGGCACTCCTAAATTTCTCTTGGAGTACCATCTTTTTGTTCTAGTCATCACTCTAATAGAGATTTGTGAGAGACCCCCACATTTCTCTAGAAAACTTCTTCTCACAAAAGTGAGGGATTATGTGGTCCTTCACCCCATCCAAGATGGTGTACTAGCCTTCACATCCCACTTCTTATACATAAGTTATGTTGAATCAACTAGGGGATGTTTCACTTGGTCAACGAGATCCTATCTCTCGTTCGCTTCCAACACTAGAGCAATTCATTCTCTCCATGTTGTCAATTTCAATCCACCCTCTAGTTTGTCCTCAAAGTGTAACCCTGTGGCCATGACTGGAAATCTATGCTTCACTCAACCTTTATGTTGCACAACCGCAAGCTATCCTCTGAACATTGTGTCAAATATGTTCCCTACTCTTCAAGGGTGCTATGATACCATGTAAAATTCCCTAAGACCAGTGCAAGAATTAGTTCCCGACAAATTTTATACCCAAAAATATATTTCACCAACCAGTAAATTTTGATATGTAAACTAACCACTATTGGACTCTTCAAAAACAAAATACACTTTAGAAAAAATAGCAACATCAATCACGTAATTGGTAGAACGTTTACCCGAGAAAACCACAAAGGGGAAAACCAACAATGAGTTTGTTTTTATTGGCTCAAGAATATGGATTTTTCTTACAAAATTGCAATTCTCAACTAGGCGAAATTCCCAAAACAAATATCTAGTCGTACAACCTCACCAAAACCTAACAAAATTGCCCCTTAAACAGTGCCTACATCACCCTAGGTATGTCATGCATCACCCAACATGCTTTCCTGCATCACTTCTCTTGCAACCCTCCCTCTACGTTGAATGCACAACCTTATTTCACTTGGCTTGGTTATTGTTGTTTTTCCATGCAAATCCCTTCATCTTCCACCAAATATTTTCTCTCTCTCTCTCTCTCTCTCTCCACAAATCAAACTGCACTCTCAAGCTCCAATTCACCCTCTCTAAATGTTACACCTTCACCTCGTGGACATAGCTTATATCAACCTCCCTTGAGCCCCCTAATCCAAACCCTAGCACTCTAAAGAGATGGAGGTTTGATAACATCCCTCATCTCACCTCTCGAGATCAATGGCTCGAATTAGATCTTGGCCACTTAAATTATTTACCTCTATAGTCTTATACTTTGGCCCAATAAGTCAAAAAATGAATATAACACATCAAATGTACTTTTCCTAGGTTAAAACATAGGAAGGAGTCTAATAATAACTTATTCTAGTTAAGAAAGTATCCATAAGGTCGAACAATTTTCTCCACAATATAGGGCACCAAGCTAGTGAAGAATACCTCCCAAGCTACCATAGCTCAACATCCTAAAGGGTAAGATTTGATCCATAAAAAGAAAAAAAAGGATCAATTAAAATTCAAAGTAGAATCAAATTTTGTCAAAAGTAGACAAGGCAATGAATTAAGGATGAAAAATTAACCTCAGCGGGATGGAAAATAAATAGGATAGATGTTATTGAATTCAAGGTCAACAAGCAACAATAGATAAATAAAACTTATCAATCAAGGTTGAATATTTTACAAGCCACTACTTTCAACGTATAATTGGAAAATGTTATGAATTAGCAAAAAGTACTTGGACCATAGGATCAAGCTTGCAAATATTTGAATAATTAGAAGGAAAAGAGGTGAAGATGTTTGAAATGAACCAATGGTTAATTTCCCATGATGGTAAGTAGGGTTATCAAATCAACAAATAATGGTTCATGCTTACAAGTGGCCAAAGTTTAAATCTTAGAAACCCACAAAGCATAGGATTCAAATGCATCATAGTTTGAAGATCAATGTGATTTGTAACAACATTTTCAAGGTGACAATAGCAAATTCAACTCTCTAAATCAAGGAACTTGGAGGAACTTGAGACAAAGACAATCCAAATTCCCTAAAAATCTTGATAGTTGTTACTATAATTCTTATAGTAGGATAGGGTAAAAAAGCCTTTGTGAAATATTTTAATTATAATTGTCAAAAATGTGAATAAGAGTTTGAGTGTATTCCCCTCAAGTGTTTTCTTCAATGAAAATATTGTATACTAAGTAAGTTTGTGTAAGCATTTTGTACTTGTGTTATTAAGTTGTATATGAAAATAAAAACTAATAGATAAATGTATTTGTGAGTGCCACTTGGAGATTATGACTCACCCACTAGGGTAACAAAGTATTTGATCCATCTTTCTCTTGCATTTGAGGCTTCATAACTTGCTCTTACATTTGAGGAGTCCTAGTTCTTTGTTCTCAATTGGAAATATATGGAAAATTATAATTTATGTTCCTTTAGAACTCTTAAGAAGCACATTACAAAGTATCTAAGATTGTGTGTTGAAGTGGATTTACAAATAATCTACCTAAATAAATATGGATAGAAGTGGTTGGTAAGCCCTAAAAGAAAAGTTGGATTACAAATAGGTTATCTTCAAATAAATATCATGCTTTTCCTATGGCCATAGCGACTTCTTGTCCAAATCATTGTGTTGAGATTTGGAATCATCCCTAAGAACATAGAGGATGTTGGAATTTCTAAGTTTAACCATTAGAAATTATTCCTATACTATATGATTTATTTCTTCCTACTTGTTCAATTACTTAACAAGTTATTTACCATGTAAATATTGAAAATAAATACAAGTACAATATCAACACATATAAATCATCAACTAAAAGTAAACAAGCACACAATGTCCCCGGAAAAACCCAATGTAGGAAAATCGGTGCAGCTATTCAGAGGGTTTTATTATTATGCAGTTTTATAATACAACTTGTGTGCCAGAAATGGCCCACCCAATAGAGAATTCCCTTAGAATTAGTACCTCTCAATTGGAGATAGATATTCTAGCTAAAACATCGGATGAATGATCCCACAACAACAATGCAGCTTATGTTGCTCTATGTCACTCTGATAGGGATTGCGTCACCCTACCTGGCTCTCCATCTCTCAGTTTGTCCCACAAAATTCTCCGAACACTGTCTCTAGGCCCTGTGTCAACCTCTCTATCCCAGCATCAACCTCTCTGGGCTCTACGTCAGCTTCTGGAGCCTCTACATCAACCCATGGACCCTTTGCGTCTCACACATTGTCCCTCTCTGGCTCTGCACAACTCCTAGCTGCCTCTGCGTGACCTCTAGCTAGCTCTACGTCCCTCTCCCAACTATGCACTAATCCTCCTGGTACTAAATCAGCCTCTCTATTATCTATTCACTACCCCTCAACTGTAACTCTGATCACTCACTCAATTTCCTCAGCAAACCTTGCCCCAAAAAAGTGAGTTCTTAATCTCTCTCAATGTGTTCTCCAACTGACCCTCAAGCCTCCTCTTATACTTTTCTCGTTGGTCCATCAATAAATGAGATTAAATCTCTAATCAATGGCTAAGATTAGGTTTGGCTTGATCCATGACTTTTGGACCATTCTAACCTAGTTTTATATTAATACCCATTAATATTTTACTTTTCCTAAGTTTATACCTAGGAACTCCATTAAAAATATTAATTATTTTAATATCTCCCAAACTAGTTAGTTTCTGCCCAAACCATTTCTGGGTCTTGGACATCTCATGCGCTTTAGCCTCTCCACCAATTTTCATGGCTAGATCACATCCAATGCTACCCCAAATCAACACTCCCTCTTAGCAAGGATTGTGCTCTGGTAATACTCCTCACTTAGTATCACCCTTATCATCTAGCATCAATCCCTGTGTTGATGCTAGGCCTCCCCGTCCAACATCCTTTGCACTGTTGCATCTTGTACTGCTTCCCATGGCCTTGTCACTACCATTGTTGCATCTGTATGGAAACTCCCTCTGCATCTGTGCTGCTTCCCATAGCCCTGCCACTGCCACTGTTGCATCTTAACTGTATCCCCTCTCATCATGTTGCATCGTGTGGCCCATAGAACTACCACTACTAACTGATGCACTACAACTCAGTTACTGAGATATCTGTCCATCTAGAAATATTCCCAATGTTGAAGCTCCCTCTTTTGCTGACAAGTGCTCCCCCTACTAACCTTTGTGTTGCTACAACAACTCCATGCATCTCACATTGTTGCCTCATGATGTCCCGAGACACCTGCACTATAGCACCCTTTGTCACTCCATTTGCATCCATCTCTACCAACATTTGCCAGTCTTGATACTTGTCTTTGGGGCTCCCGTAGCAAGGTATAATCCAAGAGGTTGGGTACCTCAAGGATCCCACCCCTCATCATCTATAGTCTGTCTGACTATAGCTCAATGTCTCCCCACTTCCTCTCAAGTGGTGCATGAGCACTCATGGCATAGTTTTCATCTATCTCCACTTCTTTCTCCGCTCTTGTTGGTATTGCCTTGGTCTCAAAATCCTCCCCCTTACTCTTCTTCCTTGAACACTAGTTCGCATAGTGACCCAGCTCCCCACAATGGAAGCATTTGACCTTGGACAGGTCCTTCTTCTTTCTCTTCTCCTACTTTCTCTCACATGCAAGATTCACATCTTATTCTTATTCCTTCTTGATTTTTACCCTTTTCCACTACTTCCTGCCTTGGTCACCCTTCTGATCACTTCTTGATGAAGAGTCACCCACAATTCCTCCCAATCTGGAAGGCTCAACCTGCCTAGTATGCTCTAGACAAATACCTCCCAATCCTATGAGACTGCATTCAATGTGGTCCTCACCATTAGTTCTTGATCTGGCATGGCCCCTATGGAAGTTAGTTGATCATATATCTACTTCGATCCACCAAGGAAGACATCTATCTACCCTCCCTTCTGCATCTAGTATGATCGCAACTGATTTTTAAGTAACATCTTCCTCTGCACAGAAGTATGTTGGTACAATTTCTTCAGGACCTCCCACATCTCATTTATCATGTCCTTCTCGATAATATGCGACACCACATGATCCTTGACCCCATCGAGAATGATGCACTTTGCCCTGGCCATTGCCTCCTCGTACTTCCCATTTTCTTCTAGGTCAACTCGGATCGATATCATTTTCAAGGCGAAGTGCTTAATGCGATACCTATCTAGAATGAACAAGATCTTGGCCTTCTAGAATATGAAGTTGGAAGCTCCATCCAGTCTACCCTGATCTGTTAGCCCATTCACTGCCATCTTGTTGCTCTTCTTCCGACTCCTCTGAGTCTCTTTACTTCCCTCCTGGAAGTCCTCGGTTTGACTCCCTATGAGTCTCAATTTCCTTTCTGGAAATCCCTCCTCCTTGGTCTTGCCCTATTAGGTATTGTTCTGACCACGATACCCCACCAACCTCACTCCACAAATTATCTGCAACCCCCTATACCTCAACAACTTGAAGAACTGAGCCTCTAAGCTCTGTGCAATCCCGGCACCAGCAAAATCTGCACCTCCTGGTCATAGCATCAATCCTTCCTGGCTAAGAAAGATGATTGGGCACTATGTAGGTCAGGTCTACTTCTCTCTGCCACTGCGTTGATCCTCCTCCTAGATCAAACTGATGACACAGGCACTCTACATCACCCCTTCCTTGCTTCTTTCTACTAGGAACAACTTCTATCACTCGAGACAGTTGTTTTCTATTGCTACTACTCTGTTTGGTTGATGCCTTCAGTTATCTTGTGATCTGCAACCACACTCTAATATCATGTTGGAATTTCTAAGTTTAGCTCGTTAGAAATTCTTCTTGTACTATCTTATTTATTTCTTCCTACTTGTTCAATTACTTACAAATTATTTACCAATGTAAATACTGAAAATAAATACAAGTATATTATCAATACATACATATCATCAACTGAAATTAAACAAGCACACAAGTGACACCGTTGTTTTTGGACTAATGTACCCGGAAAAACCCAATGCGAGAAAATCGGTGCAACTATTCATAGGGTTTTATTATTATGCAGTTTCAGAATACATCCTAGGTGCCAGAAATGGCTCGCCCAACAGAGAATGCCCTTAGCAATAGTACCTCTCAGTCGAAGACATATATTCCGAATAAAACACCATATGAATGATCCCACAGCAACAATGCAACTTTTGCTACTCTGCGTCACCCTATCCGGCTCTCCAACTCTCAGTATGTCCCACAAAATGCTCCCAGTGTTGCCTCTAGGCCCTGCATCAACCTCTCTAGCCTAGCGTCAGAGTCTTTGGGCTTTGCATCAGCTTCTAGAGCCTCTGTGTCATCCCCTAGACCCTCTACGTCTCACGCATTGGCCCTCTCTGGCTCTGCGCGGCTCCTGGCTGCCTTTATGTGGCCTCTAACTAACCCTCAAGCCTCCTCTTATACTTTTCTTGTTGGTCCATCAACGGCCGAGATTAAATATCTAATCAATGGCTAAGATTAGATTTGGCTTGATCCATGAATTTTGGACCATTCTAACCCAGTTTTATATTAATACCCATTAATATTTTTTTTTCCTAAGTTTAGACTTAGGAACTCCATTAAAAATATTAATTATTTTAATATCTCCCAAACCGGTTATATTCTGCCCAAACCATTTCTGGGTCTTGTACATCTCATGTTCTTTAGCCTCTCCACCAATTTTTGTGGCTAGGGAACATCCGATGCAACCCCAAATCAACATATGAAAGAGAAAGAAGCCAAAATAACATAGATCTCATTGGTGGCAAGGCATTGGTGAAAATCATGACCGTGTAAGGGAAGCAACCCCACAATGGGCAAGGATCACAATAAATGGAAAAAGTGCAAAGCAACAATGGCCTGGTTAAGGAAGAAATTATTATTGACACTATGAAGTAGGAATTTTTGGTTTCCTCCCTTGATGTACCCTTGGAGAATGGTCAACCTAGGAACTTATTGGACAAGGAATAAAAAAAAAAAAAAAAAAAATGAAAGCTTGGAAGGTGAGAGACAATGAGGGTTATGGCAAGACCTACAATATTTGGAATGTGTAGGAAAGGTGTACATTGAGGTAAAGGACAGAATGGAAAATGGAAGAAAATAATCACTTTGGACTATATGACTCTCCTGTCAAAAAAAGAGGAGAGTTAATTTTCTTTTTGTATAAATCATCTCTATGATTGTTGGCATGTAATAGAACAATGAATTTGTTTGGTAAGTTTTAATGAAGACCGTGTAATTGTCATAACCAATGCAAAGAAGTGTAATTGCCTACACAGATGGTAAAAGAAGCTGTGTATATGCATGATTTTGTGTTTATATATATAAATGGAAACAACCCAATGCACTGACAATTTGAGAACAATGTGCCACATCATAATCTTTTTTCAATAGAAAAATTGAGGCTAGTATTAAGCCAACTCTATATATTTATTACATACCAACAACACCATTATAAAGGAAATGATTGAGTGCAATTAACAACATATTTGAACCCTTTTAATTGGGGTATTCAACCATACCACTAAGTATCCAACCACCAAGAAGTTGTGCTTAGCAATAAACCACATTGTTAGAAAATCGTAAAGGCAAAAATATTTTCTTGTTGATAATTACTTGTGATATTATTATGTTCTTATTCACTTATTTATGTTCTTCCGATATCTTATTTTTATCAAAAAATATCAAAACAAAAACATGAATATCATCGACACAAGATGTATGTAGGCACTCAGCCAGGGCTAAAACCCCTATATAGGGGAAAACCCAGTCAAAACCTCTTCCTTCAGTAGATTCAAAATGAGATAGACCAGTACCCTAGACCCAAAGACCTTCCTCCTCCACCAAGTCAACCTTCCAATATGATGCAACACACTTCAATACTCTATTCTTGTCCAATAGCTTCAACCCAACAATAATCCAAAAATTTGACTGTCCAACTACAGAACTTCGACCCTCAACTACAAAATTTCAGCCCACAACAAACTTGTAGTTTTGGCCCTCTATAAGCTTCAATTTATTCACACATGTGAGATATAAAGAAAGAGAAAAATTCAACTTCTTTAGGTAGCTAGTGTCCTCCTTCTTCGCTAGCCCTTTCCTCTTCTTCCCTTGAAATTCTAACTCTTTTTTGGCCCCAGAAGTTGCAGATCGAACTTGATGAGTGAGAGTGGAAAATGAGTTTGAGTTTCTTCCTTTATAAATGTGTTTTTTCCCCTCAATTAGGTCGAATTATCCAGTTTGAGGCCGACTTAGTGGAGGAGGCCTAATTTACCTATTTTATATTAAGATAAATTTATTTCTTGACAAGTAAAGCCCAAGAAGGGTTTGTTACAATATGATATGGACAAGGACATTTGACATAAACCTTAGAAGCCTTCAATTGAGACTCTGACCTAAAAACAATTAACCCAGGCATGAAACATGTTACCACTCAAACTAGGAGAGTTCTTAAAAGGGGATTCTTGAAGGGTTGTCACTAGGTCAAGGGAAACAATGGAGAAATAGCCCACTGTCACCTCGGATAAGGCTCCCTACTCTTTATGGAATTTCACTAATGGGAGGAGACCCATTATAATAAGGATCACGAAATTGAATGGATCAATGATAGGATTAGAGGTGATCCTAAAAGCCTATTCACAAGAGAGGATCAAATATATGGCTTGCTTGCCTCGAAAGAAAGATGAAATGCTCTTTAGGAAGGGCTTAGGGGAATTTTAATAGCTAAGGTTTGAGTATATGACTTATCAAGAAGATTCTTAGCTCCTAAAATCCTTGTGGAAACTTAGCTTCCAAGTGGTTTTTGTGAAATTGGCTTCAATGAGTTGTGGGACCACACGGGACCAAGTGGACTCGGGTTAGGTCAAGAGGGTAGGCTTTAGCAACCAATGATATACTTGACCTAATCAGGGGGGAGAAGGGGATCAATGAAGGAATTTTCAATGAAAGATAATGCAATGATCCCTGTGAGGTTTCTAGCCTAAGAAAACCAGGGGCAAGAATCAATCTTCAAGCTAGGGCTTGTGATATCTCAAGATCCAACCGTTGAAATCTCATGAAATTTGGAGGGCTTCTTGAGAACACACCATTGTAGTTGTGGACTAAAAATCAAAGTGTTTTTATGGCTAGATTGTGATATAATTGATGCCCTAGGTGACCTATGTAGGCTAGGCCTAGAAAAGAAGGGATGGTGAAAGAAATAAACTTTGAGGTAATCACCTATGGAGGACCAGTGCCTAATCCTTTTGGGGGGATTGTATTCAAGTAGAATTATTATTATGCACTTTGGATTTTCTATGTCAAGAAGGCCTCAAAGACAACTTTGCTTATCATTAGGGCAGCATCAAAGGCAACTTCAAAATCTTTATACTTTGTTTTGCAAAATAGATGGCTTATCAAGATGAATTTCAATGATGAAGCATCTCTGGGAACATTCGCTCATAATACATGGCCCATACATGAAGCATCACTATCTAGAAATAAAATTTCTACACCTTCACATAAATGGATGCAGTAAATTAGCCCTAGTATAGCGAAATCCCAACAACAATGTATGTGATAAAATAGAAAGAAAGAATAACACTAAATTGTACTTACGTGTATTAAGATTGTATCCAACCATCAAAACTTTTCCAATCAAGAAGCTTCAAGACAAGAGAAAATGATACAAACATCAAAATTCATTCCATGCTCCAAAATTTTGTCCTCCAAGAAGGATAGTGAAGTTATCTAAGAGATAAAAGTCCAATCCAAGTGATGATGCTAAAATGAATCCACATCACTTGTATTTATACACTTATAATGAGTTCAATTTAGCTAACTAGGCCTACATTATCCCCTAGAATAAAATAATGAGAAAAATACTAACTTTTAGTGGCAAGCCCACCAAAGTAGCTCATAAACAAAAGAATAAGTCTCTCAAGAGGTCGGATGATCAATAATACATGTCGTTGGGCCTTCTAAGAAGCCTTATGAAGCCCATAAGTGCCATAATGATGAATATGACTCCCAAAAGTAGTGGAAAGGGGGTTGGCCCCTTGTTCTCCAAATAATAAACATGTGGTTCTCCCAATGGGTGTGGGGGCACACAAGTAACCTCATGGGTCTCAAAATAGATCAAAGATGTCTATATACCATTTGCAAGGGCTCATATGATGGTGTAAGTGATTCCACGTCACCATACAAGTCCTGGGCCATCTGCCAAGTGCATGGCACAACTCTGGGGATCCATGGAATGTTTTCTAATGTTGTGGAGGCCCATGGCTTGTTGGAAAAATTAACTATGTTCGGTCTCCAATAATGTACTTGAGTCATTATGTAATGTACTTTTCAAAAGAATAAAGAAAATAACTTTTATTATTATTTTTGTGACTTATTAAAGCATGGGTTTCATGCTTGGGTCACCATGTTTTAGGTAAAATTCCCCATTGAGGACTTCTAGGATTTATTATGAGTCTATGGAATTATTGTACATTTAAAGAGACCCTTCTTGGGCTTTTGAATCATGTAAATCGATTTAGTACTGAGTCAAATATGAATTGTGTAACCTCCACACCATGTCGACCTAAGAGAATATCAAGTCGGTGTAAGGACCCATTCAACCCCACAAGAAGCCTATAAAAGGAAGGACTATGAATTCATTTGGAGCATCACTTATCATTCTCTCTCTACTGGGCAGAAGTGCAAAGTAGGAAGATGGGAAAGTCTGTTATTGGGAATCCGAAGTGAATGCGATTTTGGGGGGAGTCTAAGTAGTCAAGGAAAATAAAACATTTGGTGGTGTTTTCTCTTTGTTTTGTGCTCTGGATTGGGAGAATGAAGTCTCCCAAGTTGGACTATTTTTGGAAGCTGTGAGTTGTTGCAAGTTGCTACATAGTCGAAGTTGCTGGGAAGAGATCGATCTTTTGGAGGGTGACTTGGTATGGAGGGAAGGTCTAGTCAAGGTCGAGGGTGAAGAGTCTCATGGAATACTATTGAAAAGAAGAATTACTTTGAATAGGTTTTCCCCTAGAGGGGGGTTTTCCCCTAACATGTGCTTACACCTTGTGTCCATTGTTTTATGTGTTGTTGCTTTTGGTAATTTCTTGATGAACTAAAGAAAGAAGATATAAAGAATCGTAATAATAAGTAACATCACAATTAATTATCAATATTGAGAAAATATTTACTGCCTTTTTAATTTTCAAACATGGTATCAGAGCTTTGGTGAAGAAAGAAGAAAAAGGAAATTCCATTCATAGGCATTATCTGAGGGAAGGAGACTATCATATTCAAGGAAGATGTCTAAATCTATCAAGGGGGAGAACAATATTGAAGGATCATCTAACTTCAGATCCTGGAAGAAGAGGATTGACCTAATCCTCAAGAAGAACAAGGTCTTATATTGATGCCGACAAAGGGAAATTCGGGGATATAGAATTGGTGGCTTTGACTCTAATGGTAGAAGGGATAAAAGAAAATCTTTTCCAATTCATAGCTAACATTGATCATGCTCAAGAGATGTATGAAGCCTTGTCAAAGTTGCTCACTATTAAGAACATTAGTCAAGTAACAAGTTTGAAGAATGAGTTCAGGACTACAAAGATGACTAAAGAAGATATTGTGGAAACCTTCTTTGTGAAGATAGCTAGACTTGGCGATGATCTCTTGGCCATTAATGAGATTGTTCTGGAGAAATATAAATATCTCATGTATTTTTAGTTTTCTGATCATGTACCCATTTAGTTTTTATTATATTAAATACTAATCACCTTTCTCCCTCTATTGTCTTGGTTAGGGAAAACATATGAAATAAGGAGGATCTCTCAAAACAAGGTTAGTCAAGAAACAAAGGAATTCTTTGAATTCATTGATTGAAAATATTATTCATTTGATCATCTATTATTAACCTTGTTATGACTAGCAGTATTGAATCCTTGTGATTCTTGTTTGGGTGATTCATCTCTTGATAAATCTACCCACCCCACTCTTATCTAATTTGGTAGAACCCTAGATAGGTTAAGGAAACCCTAACCAAAGGGTATGCTGTTGTGAATGTCTAAAACCCTAAACTAATAAGGGATAATTTGATATGCTAGTAGAAGTTTTTATTGATGATTTCATATTTGTGATTTTGGTATGATTAGGAAATCCTAAGTTGTTAGGATAGAATGATAAGATCTAAAATCTCATAACCTTTGAAATTTAGGTATTATAGGGTTTGTTATGTTTCCACATTGGAACCCTAGCTCATTAGGGTTTGGTGGAATGTGTGAGAAAGACCCTTATATTGTCTTAGACTTGATTTACCTAGTATGTGTGTGTTGTCTGATCAAACCCCAGTATAATCAATATGTCTGTGTGTCTAACTCTTATTGACGTTTGTGAAGTTGGTTTTGACTATCTCATGATATGAAATGTATTTGAATGGTGATGAAATCTAGGCATTTAGAGATATGTCTTGTTGGTTGAATCCCTAGCTTGGTCTAGTTCAAATGTATTAATGTTATTGGACATATGATATGCTTATGTATGGTTATGAATTCCTAGATATGTGTGTCGACCTAGTCATTGATGGTCATGAGTCTTAGGATTTAATGAAGTCCTTGTCTAAGATTCTAGGATGTTGATGTTTTTAAATATAGGGTGTTATAGCTAAACCCTACTAAAGTTAAAATTTCTTCAGTATGTGAAATATAACAATCTGAGATTTATGCATGTAATGATTGTTGAGGTTGGAAATCTAAGGTTTTGGAATTAAACATTAGTCAAAGTAAAATCTCTAGAATATAATTATTTGAGATTTGTATAATATTGTTGAATTTGTGAAAATGGAATTCTAGGGTTTTAGAGTCAAACCTTAGTCGAAGTAGAAATCTCTGATGAATGTTGACTATATGATAATTTGAGATTTGTAAATAAATTGTTGAAATTTTAATTTTTGGTTGATTATGATGATTTCTCAGAAATCTACGGTTTGCAATTAACCTTAGTAGTAGTTGGTCATGCTAGTGACTAATTGATGGTTCATCGAAAATCTAGGGGTTTGGAACTAACCCTAGTGGAAGCTAGTCAGGTTAATGACTAATTTGTGATTGACTTTGATTGATTCTTTATATGAAATATAGGATTTGTATGAATTAGTAATGAGAAGTCTAACATTTTGGAAGGTTGTTAGATTATTTGTCGATCCATATCTATTTGAATGGTTTCTAGGGTTTGTTATATGTTGTAGTAATGTATGTCATACCTTTGGATGATATATTGAAACCCTAGATGGAATGAGTATTGTTATGAAGTAGTCTAGCGTGTATGACAAAGTCCCTAGCAAGATTTTGAAGAGTATATGTCCCTTGTTTACAATTAAGTTTGGGTATTTGATATGAATAAAGTTGAAATTATTCTGTGTTTTTGATATGGCTAACATCATGCTTCTATAGTTTTGGTTGTACTTTCTAAGTTGTGCAGGTACATAATCTTCAACTTGGTGAAGATGCTCGATGTGACAAGAAAGTTGTGCTGGTACACAATGTTTAACTTGGTGAAGATGATTGATGTGACAAGAATGAAGAGGTTGATGATAACTTTGATGAAATGGTTAGAAGCCATGAAAATATTCTCCTATTTCGAAAAAGAAGAAGTTGATCTCCTAGAGGAAGCATGAATAGAAGATATCTCCCTAAGATTAAGAGGGAGTCTGGATAAAGAGGTGCTTCTTGGTTGAGAGGGAGTTTCAGATATGGTTCTCTGCTTCATGTTTCATGCACTAAACCAGGACTAATAACCATAAGTATGAGTGAAGGCGATGAACAGGAAAAGGAAATTGGAGAATTCATTTTAAAGTGTTGTTGAAAGAACGAAAGCAGGATCTAATTGAAGAATATGTTGTTGCATATGAAGTAGGAAGAAAAATGTATGGTTGAGGAATCTTTTGTCAAAGATTCGGTCGATAGTCTTACTATGGAAAGTTTAGAAGAAACATTTGTTTCTTGGAATACTCTGAAGGTTTGTATTTGGTTATGTACATTAGAAAGTATATTATTGGTTGGGGTTGTGTTTCTAATGATGAATCTCTCGAAGGAAAGCATGTTGGTTACCAATCAGTATAATTGGGAGAGATTGGTTAGTCTTGATCTGTTGGATCAAGGGGTGTTGAGTATTTGTGAGTGAAGCATTGCCTCAGAGGACATCTGGCCAACACATTGTATTGATGTCTAGAAGTTGGAAAGGTGGTGTTGATCATTGAGCTTTGTTTTGGATACACACCTGGATCTTTGGGTTGATGGTTAGCAAGTAAGCTTGATGGTACCTAGAGGGGTTGAAAACTTGAGTCCATGTTAGTCCCACATCGATATATTTCCCTAGTCAGGAATCTAGTCCATGGAATTGTGGTGCCTAAACTATGGATTGACTGGTTGGATAGATTTCCCTAGTCAGGAATCTAGTCCATGGCATTGCGGTGCCTAAATTTATTGACTGGTTGGATAAATTTCACTGGTCAAGAATCTAGTCAATGGCATTGCGGTACTTAAATGTCCTTCATGCTTCATATAGTTTAATATCTTCCATTATAAATGTACATTATGAATACCTCCCTCGTTAAGAGGGAGTGTTCGAAAAATTAACTATGTTCAGCCTTCAATAATGTACTTGAGTCATTATGTAATGTACTTGTCAAAAGTATAAAGAAATTTTATTATTATTATTATTATTGTGACTTATTAAAGCATGGGTTTCATGCTTGGGTCACCATGTTTTAGGTCAAAGTCCCCATTGAGGACTTCTAGGATTTATTCTGAGTCTATAGAATTATTGTACATCTAAAGAGACCCTTCTTGGGCTTTTGAATCATGTAAATTAGTTTAGTATTGATTCAAGTATGAATTATGTAACATCTACACCATGTCAGCCTAAGAGAAGATCAATTTGACCTAAGGACCCATTCAACCCCACAAGAAGCCTATAAAAGGAAGGACTACGAATTCATTTGGAGCATCACTTCTCATTCTCTCTCTACTGGGAAGAAGTGTGAAAATATGTTTGTTGGGCAGAAGTGTGAAGTAGGAAGTTGGGAAAGTCTATTTTCGGGAAGTTGAAGTGAATGCAAGTTTGGGGGAGCCTAAGGAGTCAAGGAAAATCGAAATTTTGGTAGTGGTCTCTCTCTATTTTGTGCTCTGAATTGGGAGAACGAAGTCTCCCAAGTTGGACTGTTGCCGGAAGCTGTGAGCTGCTGCAAGTTGTTGCATAGTCGAAGTTGTTGGGAAGAGATCAATCTTCTAGAGGCTAACTTGGTGTGGAGGGAAGGTCTAGTCAAGCACTAGGGTGAAGAGTATTAAGGAATACTATTGAAAGGAAGAATTACTTTGACTAGGTTTTCCCCTCAAGGGGGGTTTTGCCTTGGCATGTGCCTACATCTTGTGTCCATTGTTTTATGTGCTATTTCTTTTGGTAATTTCTTGATGAACTAAAGAAAGAAGATATAAAGAATCATAATAATAAGTAACATCACAACTAATTATCAAGATAAATAAAATCTTTATTTCCTTTCTTTACACACATCCTACATGTGTGAATGTAGCCCTTTGGAGGGTTATGACCCCATATAGGGAGACCAAACCCAAATTGAACACCATCTTCAATCCTACATAAGATCCAATGTGTCCCCTAGCCTTCAAGTAAAACCAGTTATTTAAAGGAATCGAGTTGAAGAGCTTACAAACCATGGAAAACAGGTGGGCACTTCATAATGGCATGCCCTTCCATAGTGGGATATGGCATGTGCTAATGTCTCCAGGCTCCAAAGGGGGTTAACCAAGTATCCTATTAGGTGGTTTCCACCTTTAGAGGGGATAATATGTCCAAGTTACATCCTTCAAATGGTTGTGGCATGGGATAAAGAGATGAATGGAATAGGGAATGAGAGGGGTAATCCTGGTCCACATGTCAGGGTCCAAGGGTAGCTAATAAAGGGAAGCCCACACTTGGGTATATAATGTATAGGAGGGAGAAATCATAGTGCATGAGATACCCCGGCCTTGATTTTTCCACCCTTATTTATATTTCTTTTTCATTTTATGATTTCTCTTTGATTAAATGCTTGGGGCTCAAAGGATAAGAGCATGATGTGTAAGGTATATCAGTGGATATCCCTTTTAAGGTAGGGAATTTCATTTCCCACTAGGGGTTGGGACAATCATGGGTTCCAAAATGATAAAGGAGGCTCATCTAGGGCCTATAGGAACCACGGTGACGGCCATGGGTATGGGGTAGAGCTCATGCATTTGGTTTTTTACCACGTGAGATGTGTTTGTCCCGACCATACTTTTATTTTTGTGGTACATTTTCCTATTGGATGTGGTCAATTATGCTTTTACTTTTCTTTTCATCTGCATCAACCTTTGGAGCATTATTTCAAGCTTGACCCAAAGTGTGGGCAAGGGGAAGGGGAGGCCAACCCTGTGTGGACCCAGTGGGGAAATGTGGACCCAAGTGGGAAGAATAATTAATGGGGTTGTAATGAATGGAACGATGTAATGTATGTGGATGACAGAGAGGGACCACACTACCAAACTCAGGTTTTTCCATGTAGTACCACTCTAAAACCCAAATGTCGATAAAAGAGATCCCACAGGATGAAGATCCAAGGGTAACATCCAAAAGATGTATAGGGTACAAAAGCGGAAACCTAACCCACTGTTTCTATCGAATCCCCCCATTAATCCATGCCCAAAAGTGTCCAGGATAAGAAAACTACAATACTCAGTTACCAAATGAGAAGGCATACCTTTAGGTTCGATAGGCCCACCTTCAAACATACTATCATGATAGATGATTGAGGGACCACATGGCTAGCTTAGGTGGTGGAGAAATGGCACAACGAGCTATTTGGTGGCTACAAGGGGTTACTGGCTACCAATTGAGGACCATCTTGGAGAAAATTTTATCCTAGTGATATCACCCACATAATGGTGGGTAACATGTGGCTCCAACTGGGACATGATCTCTCCAAAAGTGGGTGAAGCTACTCGAACGGGAGGTCAGGATAACGCCAGAAATCTCTTGGTTATTGTAGACCTGTTACCTGCACATATCAAATACTAAACCCATGGGGCAGCATGTTTGTATGGTGTCTTATGATCACCCATGCTTAATGTTAGGCTGTAAAATCAACAAATAATAAGATGTACAAATTTTCTTCTAAATGAAACTACTCTACTATAAGAAATATCAAATGACATTAGTTATAATGCAAAAATCAACATGCAAGCATCCTACTTTAACATGCATATGGTGCAAAACTAATACTAAGTGTAATCATAAAGCTAGTGCAACCAACATATCATCAAAACAATATAAATATGTTTGCCTATATGATTACTCATGTAGAAAATTCCAAAGTGAATATGGATAGAATCACATGGATGATAAGGAACATGGGAGGTAGGAAAATAGAATGCCAACACATGGATAATCATGTAAAAAGAGATAAGAAAAGGATCTAATCTAGTCCATGAGATCATCTCTTCTAACCAAAATATAGAGATTTCAATGATTAGGCTCATAAACTTTTAATGGATGGAAACTTCAAGCATATTATTATGGTCCTTATTATTTATGCCATATTTCATGGCCTTTATAGGGTTATGTTTAGTAGGGAAGGGAGACTAATGAGATGGAGAGGCACAAGTAGGCTACCAATGATGATCACACTGGAAAGTGGGAATTATAGATTGATCATGATCCTCAAGGGGTGCCCAAGGAGATAAAGAATATTCAATGAGGGGTTCTTCCTTGATACTATACTCAAAAACGGGAAATGGATCAAGGTCACTTGAGATAATATGAGAACAAGTGCAGGAATCACTTTCAAAATGATGAACAAGAGAGGGAGGTAAAGAGGAGGGTGGAGTTTTGTATCCAACAGAGGTTTCTTCCCCAAAATCATAAGGCTCATGGGATTTGAATATAGCATCATACTTAGGAGAGGTGGGGGCCTTAATAATTTCCTTAGTATCAAATATTGGGCCTCTCCTAATAGGACAATTGATCACTTCCAACTGCCCCTCTTTATGTAATGGAAAATAAAATTTCTCCTTTCTAAGGGCATCAATGGATATGTCATCATAAATAATACCCAAGAGAAAGGGAGGACCAATTTCTGCCTCATCCTCCTTATCGTTGTCATAAATGAGAGCAAAATCAAATTGAGGACCAATAATTTCCCATTTCTCCTTTTCAATATGGAAGTAATATCCAATGTCATCTTCTAAGGGGCAAATGAGATCACCTTCCTCAAGGTTCTCAAAAGGAGAGTCATCAAGAGTAATATCCTTGAGAAAGGTAAGGTTAGTCTCAACTTCATCCTTCCCAACACGTGTTCTCAAAATCATCCTTTTTGTCATGTGGACCCGACGAGGACTCGTCTTCATGCTCATTACTTAGATTCTCAATGTCTTGATGATGGTCAATGAAGGCTTCCTCTTGGATTCTTAATGTGGGGCATACTTGAAAATGTCTAAGAAATCCACTAACGAACTCCTGAATAGATGATATGCTCTTAGTGTCATGATCATGCATCTATGATTTATGATGACCGAGAGATCCCATGAACAAAAACATAAGAACATTTTGGTGAACAACCTCATCTCTTGAAACATGTGCATTAAATCTTTCTACTTGGTCAATTGTAGAGAATGAATCATCATCAAACAAAGGACCCCCATGTACCATCCTTCTTGTTACATGATTAGGGTACACAGGGATGCTAGAAATATCCGAAGTAAGAACCTATTTGAGATATACATGAAAAATATGTAGGAGTCACCAGGGTGAATTTAAAGATGCCTAGAAAAATACTTGCTTCACCCTACAAACATTGACCTTAAAATTCATTCTTCCAATGGAGTCACCAATAATTTTATGTCAATATGTCATATGGTGAACAAAACACACATTTCATGTCCCCGATAATCATGCCAAAAATGTTACCACTCAAACTAACATGGGTCCCGAATGGGGATCCGTGAAGAGCTACCACTACGTCAAGGGAAAACATGGAGCAATAGCCCACTATCACCTCGGCTAAAGCTCCCTACTCTTTACGACCTTTCACTGATGGGAGGAGACCCATTATAATAAGGATCACGAAATTGAATGGATCAATTATAGGATGTGTTATCACCAAAAAATTGATCATCTAGCCTAATTTACTAGATGGATCGAAGTACACCATGTAAAGCCAATTTTACCATAGTAAAATTGCTTTCACTGTGAGAAATTACTTAATAAACCACCTTTGTTAAGTAATTTATTGTTAAACCCATGAAGAATAATTAAATAAATCATTATTTATTTGATTTTCTTCTATGAATAATTAATTAAGCCATTGTTTAATTATTATTCCTTGTCATATTTGACCCCATCATGAAAATAAACAGAAGAATCATTAATTATCTTATTTTTCTCTAAGAATAATTAATTTATCACTAATTAATTATTATTCTTTGTTAAATTTGACTATATCCCTTAGGAATAATTAAATAAATCCTTATTTATTTATTATTCCTTAACTAATTCCTTGATATGATAAATAAATCATTTATTTATTTATTATTCTAAATAAAAGTTTAAATATTTTTTCCCTCCTAACCAAATATAATAAAATATTCCAAGTGGTTATTCCAAGAATGGGATCAACAATATTTTATTATTTCTCATTATTCAAGGATAACTCAATATTTTGTTATAAATAGAAGGGTTTTCCATTCATTATTTACTTTTGATTATTTTCATTGTTGCACTCACTGTTGTAACTCTGGTTATTTTCATTGTTGCACACCATATTTTTGTTGGATTTACACATTATAGAGGAGAGAGATTCTACACAAGCTGGAGACGTTTGAGGATAGACAAGAACCCATCCCATAGACAACGACTAGTAACATTTATTGTTCCCTTCACAGGTGTTATAATAAAAATATTCTTTGTATATCTGGTTTCCATTGAATGATTTGAGTTATTACTCTTTCTTTTTGTTGTTTAACTATGATTGTGGCATAGATTCAGACTTTCGCAGGTTTTGTTTCTATCAGTTGTTGCAGATCTACAATGTTTAGAAACCATTTATATTGTTGATATTGTTTGTCATCCACAATCTTAAGTGGGTTCTTTTTGTACATCTTTGAGAATAAAACACTACAACGGGATGAGAGGTGATCCTAAAAGCCTATTCACAAGAGAGGCTCAAATATATGGTGTGCTTGCCTTGAAAGAAAGATGAAAGGCTCTCTAGGAAAGGCTTAGGTGAATTCTTAGAGCTATGGTTTGAGTATATGACTTGTCAAGAATATTCTTAGCTCCTAAAATCCTTCTGGAAACTTGGCTTCCAAGTGGTCTTTATGAAATTGGCTTCAATAAGTTGTGGGATCACACGGGCCCAACTGGACTCGAGTTAGGTCAAGGGGGTATGGTTTAGCAACCAATGATATACTTGACCTAATTAGGGGGGAGAAGGGGATCAAGGAAATAATTTTCAATGAAAGATAATGCAATGATCCCAGTGAGCTTTCTAGCCTAAGGAAACTAGGGGCAATAATCGGTCTTCAAGATAGGGCTTGTGATATCTCAAGATCCCACCGTCGGAATCTCATGAAATTTGGAGGGCTTCTTGAGGACACGCCATCACAGTTGTGGACCAAAAATTGAAGTGTTTCGATGGCTAGATTGTGATATAATTTATGCCTTAGGTGACCTCTATAGGTTAGGCCTAGAGAAGAAGGGAAGCTGAAAGAAATAAGCTTTGAAGTGATCACCTATGGAGAACCAGTGCCTAATCCTTTTGGGGAGATTGGAGTCAAGTAGAATTATGATTATGGACCTTGGATTTTCTATGTCAATGAGACCTCGAAAATAGCTTCGCTTATCATTGGGGCAGTAACAAAAGCAGCTTCAATATCTTTATACTTCGTTTTGAAAAATAGATGGCTTATCAAGATGAATTTCAATGATGAAGCATCTCTAGGAACATTCACTCATAATACATGGCCCATACATGAAGCATCACTATCTAGAAATAAAATTTCCACAACTTTGCATAAATAGATATAGTAAATTAGCCCTGCTATAGCGAAATCCCAACAACAATGTATGTGAAAAAATAGAAAGAAATAATAACATTAAATTTAACTTACATGTACTAAGAGAATTTCCAACCATCAAAAAAATTCCAATTGAGAAGATCTGAGACAAGAGAAAATGATCCAAACATCAAAATTCATTCCATGCTCCAAAAAATTGTACCTAAATTATTGAGAGGACAAGAAAATTGACATCAATGACAAAGCAGGAGAGTGTTGGTCAAAGTTTTCATTGATGTGCTAAGTGCTTTGAAGATCAATTGAGGGCATTATTGAAGGTGAAGTTTTGTCAGGGTCGGCTGTAGAAGCTATTGGGAACCATGAAGAACTATTGATCTTATCTGGAAGAATTAAAGTCGTGGGTTGGAGCCCTAGAGGATAGGAGTCCTCAAGAAGACCAAGTTGGAGTTTGTACCAATGAGAGGGATATATCACAAGAGATTGGATCCTCATAGATACAAGGTTGGTGCATTGGGAAAAATAGGGTTGGTGCCCTAGAGGTTGGAGCCTCGTGAAGTCCAAGTCAAAGCTTGGAAAAGTACAGGTTGGAGCCTGGTGGATTGGAGATTGGTGTCTTTATCTAGGGTTGGAGCCCTAATTATTATTGTACTTTATTTATTGTAAAGAAAATGATTGGAGTCCTCATTATTTATAATTAATAAAAGTATTTATTCTTATTGTTCATTTTGTGTTTGTCTAAGTGATCTTAAATGGTAAAGTAACAATTAGAAAAGAAATATTAATTCAGCCCCTCTCAATATTTCCAACAATTGGTACGAGAGCCAGTGCCTTCACTCAAAGCCTAACAACTTCAAGGTATATCCTTAGAATGCAAATTACAAATCAAAGGAAGAGAGCCTCCAATCCTTCTAAATATGTCTCTTCTTCAACCATGAAAACATAAGATAATCAAAGTGGGAAAGCTCCATTGTTCAATGGAAACTTTGATATATGGAAGGCAAGAATGAAGAATTTTTTAATGGCTCAAGGTTTTGAATTCTAGGAATTAGTGGTTGCTCAAATCACGATGGAAGTAGAACCCAAGGAATATAATGCAAGAGCAATAAAAGAAATATTGAGTGGGCTACCAAATCCTATAAAGGCCAAAGTGGAAAAATGTTCATCGGCAAAAGATATGTGAGACAAACTTCAAGATATTCACTCAAAAGGAGCATTGACCATGACCGTTAATCAAGAAAATGATGGAAAGCAAGAAGGAAATCCAAAACTCGTTAAGGAAGTTGAAAACAAGAGTAAAGACATGAAGGCCAAGTAAGACCTAGAAGATGAAAATGATGAAGAAGACCTCACAGAAAATCTCAAGGAAAAACTTGTAGATGCCCTAGAAGATATAAGCAGTTTGAAAAAGGAAAGTGAGGAGCTAAAGAAGCAATCACAAGATGGTGAACATGACCTTGAAAAGACAAGGAAGGAAGTTGACCTATTCAAGATACAAGTACAAGAAAGATATGAGGAGCTCACAAAGCTAAAGGAGGAATTTCATCAAAATAAGAAAAGGCATCATGAAGAAATCATATCCATGAAAAATTAATTGGATAAAGAAAAAAGGGAAGACTACTTTGTCAATCCATCTTGAACAAAGGCATGAGGACTTGAAAAAACTTGAAGCGAAATTGGTCAATACAAGGAAGAGGTCTCCTCCCTTAAATCTCAAATAGAAGAAGTAAAGAAACAAGCACAAAGAGCTGAAAGGGTGATGGAACTTTTTACTCTCCTGCAAGGACAAGTTGATGAAGCAGAAAAGGAAAGAAATACCATGACATGCCAACTAGAATAAAAGGATGATGAAATCACCAAATTAAGATAAAAAATCACCTCACTTAAGGCCCAATCATGTGAAGAAACCAAAATAAAGGAATAAATGGAGAACTATCTAGCAAAGAAGGATGAAGAATGCAAGATGTTGAGAGAAGAAATTAATCTCCTAAGAAAAGAAGTTGATCATCTTGTGAAAATTTGGAGACCCAAATCCCTATTGCAACAAACTGATATTATTCCTCCTACTTGTTAATTCATGCAAGTTATTTACTATGCTACACTATAAATATTGAAGCAAATACGACTATAGCCTTCACTAATTAAATTATATGCGGAAATAAGAACTGAGCAAGAAGAAATAACCACACACACAATTAACACTATTGTTTTTGGACAAATGTCCCTAGAAAAACCAAATGCGGGAAAATCGGTGCAACAGTTGACGGTTTGTATTATTTTGCAGTAGTTTCTGAATACAATATTTGGATGCCTTACTGGCTATCCAATACAAATAATTTGACTAGCAGATAAATTAGTGAGAAATGCCTCACACTATTACTGGCGAACCGACACTTATCCAGGCCTTCAATGGTTGGCCCCATGCTAACTTTGTGTCAACCTACACAGATTTGTGTCAGCCTCTCTGGGATCTCCACCACCTCTTCCATGAATCTTCTGCTATCTGGAACTTCATTCCTCTGGGCCTCCAATCTCACACCTCGTCTTTTGTCTCTGTAACTTTACTTCCTAGTTGAATCTCAAACTCCCTCTAAAGATCTGCACTGCCTCTGCGTGGCACTAGGTTTCCTCTTTAGGATCTCTCTCTGCCTTCTCTCCAATGTATCCCTGGATTAGGAAACTCTCCAACTAGAAAACTATCCCTGCCCCTCACTACAAGAAATATCCTCGATGACTTCTCCGACAATTGTTGCGCTGCTCTCTTGAGAAATCAATCTCTTGATCTCACTTGATGTATATTCCAAATGTCCATCATAGTCCTTCTTATAATATTCTCCTTGAGTAATCAATGGCCCAGATTAAATTCTAATCAATGGTTCATATCATATTGACTCAATATCCGTCTTTTTCTAGAAGATTCACAGCCAGTTTTATTAATAGCCTTTAATTATTTTAATTTCATAAGTTTATACTTAGGCATCCATTAAAAATAATTAATTATTTTAATACAATTGTCTCTGGGTGGAATTTTCCAAAATTATTTTTGGGTATTCTGGAATACATGTTTCTTAGCCTCCCTACAAGTTTTGAGGCTTAGATCACATCCGATGCTACCATAAATCAACAATCCCTCTTAGCAATAAATGTGCTCTAGTAATGCAACCTGTTGAAGCATCACACTGACTCTATAACATCTCCCTCTAAGTTGTTGATTTCTAACATCACTACCCACCAAATACTACACAAATGTTGCATTTATATTATCATTGACTCAGCAGGCCCCTACCAACTACATCTGTACTACAACGTTGTTGTTGTTGCAACTGAAAAACATCCAAAATACTGAACTAAAGGTTTTTAGCGTGATGAATCTATTGCTAGAGTTCTGACTTCTTCTAGTCTCTGCACTGAATTCTTTGCATTGTTGCTGACTTTGTATTGTGCCAACTGCACTACTACCAACTATCCTTTGTGCTACTCAGTCTCAGGTGCTCTTAGCCACTGCAATGATCACTCTGGCATTCCTCTACACCAGCTGACACGGCTCCATCCTGCTACTTCTAATATGGGCTCTTGCAACAAGGTATTGATCCAAGAGGTGGATTCCTAAAGGATCCTACCCACCTTCAATTCTTTCGAACTACAGTACTAGATCACCCCACGTCTCCCCTAGAGGTATCTAGGAAATCATGGAAAATTCCTCATCCTCAATCCTTGCAGTTGCAACCTACTGATCATATTTCTCATCCCTTTCCTTCTTCTTAAGAGGACACTATATAGCATAGTGACCAAATTCACTAAACCAGAAACATTTGCTCTTAGAGAAGTCATTCTTCCACCTCCACTACTCTTGTTGCCCCTTTGATGCAAGGGATGCATTCTCCTCCTCCTCCTTGGGCTTCGTCCCACTATTGTTGATGCCATCAAGTTTTCACTTGACTGAGTCTTGCCTCATCTCTTCCTGTTGAAGAACGGCCTACATCCCTTCCCAATTCGATAATTTCTCTCTGCCCACGATACTCTGGACAAATACTTGACATTCTTCTAACACTGAATTCGGGCCAACCTCACCATCTTTGTAGGCTGAGGTTTTGATCTTGGACTTCCTAAAGCTTCGATAGGAATGGATCAATGCATTCCCCCTTCTGCATCCTCATGGATCTCATTTTCTCTTCTAATTTAATCTTTCGTTGCTCGTAAGATCCTTAATACAAAGTAGCCAAGGAATCCCACATCTCTTTGGTCATCACTTTACCAAAAATATGACATACAACATGATCCCTCACTCCATCGAGGATCAACCATTTGTCCTTCACCATCTCAGCCTTGTACTTCTTGAGTGGAAATGCATCGGTGGGTATAGCTACCACACTATTGACATAGGTTTCGAGATCATGCTCATCTAGAGGGTAAGAGATCCTAGGTTTCCAGATCACATAGTTGGATGCTCTGTCCAACCGATCTTGATCTCTCAGCCCATTAGCTGTCATCTCTACCAACAAAAATTGAACTACTCCCTCTTTACTCTTTGCAGCTGCTAGGCTAGCGTATGCACTTCCTGTTGTAGTTAGTAGATCTGCTCATCATTACTCATCAACTAAGAAATAGAATTCCTTGGCTCGGAATTCACTCAAGAAGAAATTCCCTCAAAAAGTATCTTCTTCCTTCTGATGCTTTTCTGACCCAACAAATGCTGCAAAAAATTGTGTCCAACCTGAATACTGCTCTATGTTGAATCTGCGGCTATGTTGCTCCCTCTGCCACTGAAAAATCATGAAATGGAAATCTTACCTCTCTGTCAACTCACTCAGAGAAATTTTCCTCAAGAATCTTGCCCTCCTGGCTTGGACTGCGCAATCTCTCTCGGGATTCAATCTACTACCTACGCAACACTTCGATCTCCCTCCTTCTCTTCAACATTGAGATCTTCTAATCATCTCTCTTGCTTCACCTACACTCTAATACCATGTGAAAATTTGGAGACTCAAATCCATACTGCGGCAAACTAATATTACTCCTCCTACTTGTTAATTCATGCAAGTTATTTACTATGTTAAACTATAAATATTGAAGCAAATACGACTACAGCCTTCACTAATTAAATTATATGTATAGTGTCCCACCATGGAAAGGTTATTTTGTGACACTTAGAGAGGGTGATTTTGATGTAATAATATAAGATTATGCATGACAAACTTATGTACATGCTTATATGCTATAGACCTAGTCTGGGTCACATGGTTTCTATGTCCTTATGATAATATCTATGGTTGTGTGTATAAGAACTGATTTTGGTTAAGAGCATATTATCAATGTTTTCTATTTTGGTATCCTAGTTTGGACATAGGTGTATTACATGGATGGTGATTCAATATTGAGACAAATAGATCCATGGATGATCATATTTATGTGGAACATATGATTAATTGTGATTTATGGATGATATATGATTTGTATGATTATATATGCATAATCTTTCTCTAATAAAGATGTGGCACGGGACCTGGTTATTTGCAAACAAGGATGCTCAAATTATAAATGAATGGGGAAGTGATGATACACGATTTTATGATTATATATGCTTAATCTTGTATTGAGAAGGATGTGACAGGGGATGTGGTTATTTGAAAATAAGGATGTTCAAATTATAAATTGTTGTGGAAGACATTTCTCCATAACCAAAATGACTGTGGAAGTCATGCACAATATTTGGTAAATTGTGAATAAGTTAATTATAAAATTCATTGATTCCTTTGATAGATGAGGTTGTGATGTGTGTGGGTCTTGGAACAAGGCCTTACCAATGAACCATCAGATGGGTATGATCTCACAATAAGTACCTTAAGGTGAAGCGTGGAGTTTCAAAGCAGAGTAGATGAGAAGCCATGGAAATTAGGGTGTGAAGTCCTAAATCCATGAAAGATAAGACATGGAGTCTTGTATCTACAATAAAATGTTTAAGGAACAGAGTCCTGAATATTTAAAAACATCAAGGTGTGGAATCTTGGATCTTTAGAGTATATCAGAGCGTGGAGTCTTCAATCTACTAAGGCACAGAGATGCATGCAATAAGGGTGTGGAATCCCTATTCTACGGAAGAAAAATACCACTCATGGGAAGCTCAGGGATGAATTTCCTTAATAAAATGTCTTTTCTAACAATCCTAGAGTGACTTTCTAAAAATATGAAGTCATGTCTAGCATCTCAAGCATGACTTTCCAAAAATAGTAAATCACCTTGCATTAATTGGTAATCAAGTATAGTTGAAGGAAAATAATTTAACTTATCATTAATCAATCATAATAGTTAAATATTTACTTAATCCTCAATAGTATTATTATTATTGTTTATGAGACTATGGTATTATTATTAAAATGGAATTACAAGTCACCTTCATCTCCTCAATCACTTCACACATCTCTCCTTGTTGACTCGCATGGCTCTATCTAAATCTCACTTTTTAAATAATACATTACACTCTATTTTATGCACTCATCAAAGAATGGCATATTCCTCTTACTCTTGTTAAAGACATGTCATAAAAGATTCGTCTTACACTCTCTTTATTGCATAATTTACACTCTCATTAGCTAAGGCATGCATACTTCTCCTTAATGGAATGAGTTACACTCCTCTAAATGGAATACAAGGCATGCATATTACTACTCCTTTATGACAAAAAATTGTTGCTCCTCCTATATATGTGTCTCATTATTCTCACTTGGGGGAGAGGGAGGTGCATTGTGATACCAAGAGTTGGAGAGATTTATTACAAAAAATATATTATGAGAGGGAGAGACTTGGAGAGTAGCCAAATTCTTTTGAAATGAATTTGAAATTCCTAAACTAAATTACTAAGTAGGTCTACCTGGTGGAGCTAACTATGAGCGGTATTGGGAGGAAGTGAAACTCATATTCCTTAGTTTTCCTTGGATATCTCTATATTGTTGTATTTTTGTATTGTTTGTGACCTCTTACAGCTCAGGGGTTCCAAGGGTAGAAGTTCTCCTTAGATATGGTTGGGTGGAAAACCGGATGGTTCACAATGAGTTGGTAAGGATATTGGAGCTAGAGCATACTCTCATCTTTTGGATCTATATATATACATTGTTAGGTATATCTATCAATGTTATTGAAATTTTGGTTTCTTATTATGTTTTAAAGTGTTATGGAGAATTTAACTTTATTGGAAATTGTTAGATGATCCAAAATAAATATTATCATAGGTTATAAAGTTAGAATAAAATAATTATTAATATAATATATTAAATTAATAGTTATTAATCTAGAATATTTAATTATTTAATGGAGAAATTTAGAATTAGTATATTGTTGTAACAAGTATGACTCTACAAATGTGTCGTATCTTAGGCTCTAATTTAGGAGAATTATTAGTAAGTTGTTTGAATAGCTTTTATTGTAAGTGGACACTTGTTATTTTATAGGTGATCCATAATTAGAGGTAGTTAGGACATTGAGCTTATAAATAGCTCATTGCAAGAGTGTTTTGGTTTTCGAGTGTAAACTCTTTCAAAATTCCAGATGTAATTGATTTTTCTGATTAATAAAATTACATGTCTGAGGACACTTCTACAATTATTGTGGTATCAGAGCTTCAGTAATGCAGTTGATGTGAGGAGGAGATTCCAACTCTACAAGTTTTTTGAAAACTCCATTGAATTGATCAGAAAATGATTCGTATGGAAATTGTCCAGTTTTGTGTTCAACAAAAAAGAAATTTTATTATTTTATTGATTTTATATTTTTAATTTGAAAATCAATTTTTGTATTATTATAAAAAATTGATGTGTCTTATTTTCTCCGCTTCAACAATTTCTCTCTTGGTATGATTGCTTTGTTACAATCAATAAGTTGCTACTCAGAAACGGAAACAAGATTGCCATTCTCGATTTGGTCGATGCTTTCTACTGCTCCAGTTACGCTGAAAGCCCAAGAAGTGTCGTGTTTCTCTTGATCTTTCACAGCGGTCATTGTATAAGGTAGCTTGGTTCAACAACATCATAGATGCAGACGTTTTGGTGGCGATAGAGAGTGCCATATCCGATGGAATTGACATCTTATCTCTGTCCATCACTTTGATCACTCTGGATTTCTACAAAAATGTGATGGCTATGCAAAGGATTCCTGACACAATACAGTTCTCTCAATTTACTATTGTGGATTATGATTCAGCCCGAGACTATAAAGGCCACAGCTCACATGTCTCCTCGACGGTTGTTAGAAACTTTGCTGACAATGCCAATTTTTTCAGGTATGCAGAAGGCACAGCCAAGGGCATCGCACTGCGGGCTCGCGTGAGCCAGCCTACTAGTGTGAGGCAACTTGCCAGCATGAGCCAGCTAGCCTTTTAATGCTCGTTGTTGCAGGAGTGTTTAGCATTAGTAATGGTTTGGATAAAATGGGAACACACTTATCTCCATCCCCAGTTTTAATTGTTTTGTATTTCCTCATATTTTGAAGAAACAACTGCAAAACCAATCTATGTGCACAATATTCCTTTTCGACTACACTTTCAGGAAGCGTCCAAAAAATTTAGTGGCACTCAGTCACAACATATCTTGGCGACTCAACCTTATGCGTGGCTCTTAAAAATCTCTGCTAGCATACTCTTCTTCTAAAGACTTCAGTAAACATACAGTCACGACCTTTAAAAACAAATGAGGGCACAAACCTGTCTACAGAATATTTTATTTTTGATTTTGAAGTCATGAATGAAAACAATAAAGGAGGTTTTAATATTAGTTTAAAAATTGTATTTTGGCAATAGGAAAAAAAATTTGTAACTCGGAGAAATAAGGAAGTTTCTATTAATTTGTAATATTTTTGGAGAAATAAGGTGTGAGAAGGTGTAAGGCTTATTTGTTAATGTTAGGGATAGTAAACTTTGTAAATTTTGGAGTAATAAGGAGATTTTATTTGTAATTTTTTTTTAATTTGGAGAGATAAGTGTGACATTGTAACTCAAAGTAATTTTACTTTGAGGGGGGGTAACATTTTTTTTATTAGGATTTGCAAGAGCATTATAAAAGTCAAACTTCGAAAGTTACCTTGTAAATTTTTGAGAAATTGACTAGAGTCAAGTGCAAAGCTCAGTCATTTTGCTCTTGTTTCAATGATTATACGAGGGTCAAGGCCAAGCCCCAAAAAATCGTTTTTTTCCTTTTTGCGTAGTTTGTTGCATGGTGTGTTGCCCATCTTGATATTTGTTTCTCAGCCAGATTATTGGTGTGAAGCTTCAACACTACGATGTCAAAGATGATTAATTTGTTTTCTGATTCCGACAAACTTGAAGGCACAAAATCTTACAAACCATGGCAACGCCTCATTGAAAGCACTCTCATTTATAATGAACTGTGGCATGATATATGTGATGGTGATATTAAGCCAAATAAACCCATAGATGCAGTTGCACTAGCAAAATGGAAAGTTAAGAATACAATAGCGTTAGTTCTCATTAAATCTTCTATTAATGATGAAATGTATGTCCATATAGCAAATGCTACAGATGCATGGTCTGCTTTGAGAAATTTTAAAGATTTCTTTGATATTCAACCTGAATCAAAGAAAGTTGATCTACAATTAAAATTGTTGCAAAAAAAATTTACTGAAGGAGGAGATATTCTTGAATATATCTCCAGATTTAAGAATATTAAGCAGGAAATCATTAATGTTGGATTTCAAGAAGTAGATGATAGTTTTATGGTCACAATTTAATTGTTAGACTTCCTTATTCCTACACACATTTTTTGGAGACTCTACAATTAACTGGAAAGTTAGAGAAACTAAAGTTTGATGAGCTCTGCAAAATGTTGACCCAATATGATAAAACCTTTGGGAAGAAAAGGAAAGTTGGTGAAGATTTTTTTTTCACAAAGGCCAACACTAGTAAATCATCAACTGACAGTTCTAGAAATAGAGGCAGAGGGAATTTCAATCAGAATCAAGAAGCACATAATGTGCAAAGTCGAGGTCGAAGCCAAAGAAAAGGCAACAACTTTAGTAGTGGAAACAGTTCAGGCAGGAGTAATTTTCAAGGCAGAGGAAACAATCAGGGAAGAGGCTATTTTTAAGGACGAGGAAATAATAATCAAGGTAGAGGATAGCCTCAAAACAAAAGTCAAAGCAGAGGCAGAGGACAGCCTCAAAACAAAAGTCAAAGTAGAGGCAGAGGACAATCTCCAGGAAGAGGAAGAGACTTAAGTCAAATTGTGTGTCGAAGGTGTAATAAAGTTGGACATTATGTTGAAGATTGTCGAACTTCTATTGCCAAAATCCCCAAGATTCATCAGCACTCAACACAATTTGCAAATGATCAAGATAATCATAGTTTAGAATATGTCTTTACTTCTTCGCCAACATTACAACTTTTATCTCATCTTAAAAGTGATTTTGAAGATGCTTGGATCTTGGATTCAGGGGCAACTCAGCACATGACTTGTCGACGTGACTTCTTTTGGAATTTTCAAGATTGCCAACTTAATTCCATTTTTCTCGCAAATGATACAAAACATACTCCTTATGGAAAAGGTGTAGTTAAAGTTTCTCTCCCTGGCATTGGAGAGAAAATGATTTCAAATGTGTGGTATGTACCAACCTTTAAGAAAAAATTATTATCTTTAGTCATGATTTGAAAAGCAAGACATCAGGTAATTATGGAAGATGGCTTGGTTAAGATTAATTCAATCAAACAGTGATGACAGGTTATGAAGATGGAAAATTTTTAAGGATGAAAGGGACAATTATTCCAAGGAATTCTGACTTTGCAGGGGTAGTGACTACAGGAATTTCACCTATAAGATTATGGCATTTAAGATATGGACATTTAAATTTTGATAGTCTTTCTCAATTGCAAAAACAAGGGATGGTTAAGGGAATTCCAACTTTCAAAAAGGAAAATGCAAAATGTGAAGCTTGCATTTATGGAAAACAAAGTCGAGAAAGTTTTCCAACAAGTTCATGGCATGCAAACAGGCTGCAGCAACTAGTTCATAGTGATGTTCGTGGACCACTACAAACTTCATTTGGTGGTTGCAAATATTTCTTAATGTTCATTGATGATTTCAGAAGAATGACTCGGGTTTATTTCTTGAAGCACAAGTCAAAAGCATTTGAAAAGTTTAAAAGTTATCGCCAACTTGTTGAAAATGAAGTCACAGAAAAGATAGGCACTCTCAGGATAGATAATGGGGGAGAATTCACTTCAAATTAATTCAAAACTTATTGTAGTGATAATGGAATAAGAAGACATCTTACCAATGTTTACACTCCACAGCAAAATGGAGTAGTAGAAAGAATGAATCACACCTTGTTAGGCATGGCAATATCTATGTTAACTTTCAAAAATTTAAGTTCGGCATATTGGGCAGAAGAAATCCATACAGTTGTCTACTTAAGAAACATATATCCAACTGCTTCTTTAGATGGAATCACACCTTATGAAGCTTGGTTTCGTTTCAAGCCTCAAGTTAAACATCTTAGAATTTTTGGAACAATATGTTATGCCTTAGTTCCGAAAGAAAAACAAACTAAGCTTGACTCAAGAAGTTTTAAATGCACAATGATTTGCTATTTTGATGAGAAAAAAGGGTATCGTCTTTGAACAATGGAAAATTTATTGTGAGCAGGGATGTAATTTTTTGATGAAACAGAGAGTAAGAGTGTTGAAGAAATCGAAAGTCATCTTCAAAAGTTAGAAACTCAAGGCAGTCAAAGAAAAGGAAATACACAAAGTCAGCCAAATTCACCAAATTGGTATGAACTTGATTTTCCTTCATCTGAAGGTGATTCATCCAGTCCATCTACTTCAACAACACCATCTGGATCTTCTAGCAGTTCATCTGCATCTCCAAGAAACAACAATTCTTCTGACAGTGATTCTCCATAATCTTCACCTGATCGACGAACATCAGTTTACATTAATCCTCTTTACAATAATGGTGACTTTTCAGAATCTCAAACAAGTGAGCATCAACTACCAAAATGGGTAGTTCAACTTTGGAAAGATGTAAAGGCTGATGAGCATAATAAAATAGGAACAAGGAAGTCACGCAGAAGTGAAGGAAATTTTTCCTTGATAGCAAATGATTTTACTAAACCTTCCATATACAAAGAAGAAGTAAAACATAAAGAATGGCAACAGCCTATGATTGAAGAATATCGAGCAGTAATTGATAACAACACTTGGAAACTTGTTGATTGTCCTCAAAATGTTAAACCCATAGGGTGTAAATGGGTTTACAGAATTAAGTACAACTAGAAGGGAGAACTTGAAAAGTATAAAGCAAGACTTGTGGCTAAAGGTTTTGCACAGCAAGAAGGCATTGATTATGAGGAAACTTTTGCTCCAACAGCTAAATGGAACACCATCTGGTTAACACTTGCATTGGCCGCTTAGAAAGGGTGGAAATTTCATCAAATGGATGCGGGGATTTATAGGAAGAAGTGTATATGACACAACCACCAGGTTTTGAAATTGAAGGTGGGAACATAAAGTCTTCAAATTGATCAAGGATTTATATGGATTAAAATAAGCTCCCCAAGCTTGGTAAACAAAAATGGATGAATACCTTAGCAAAGTTGGTTTTCAACAAAGTGAATCTGATGATACTTTGTATGTGCGACAATAGGGTAAATATCTGGTGATTCTTGTTATGTATGTAGATGATTTGATCATTACTAGAAATAATGATGATCATATTGCACAGGTAAAAACAGAGTTACATGCGAGTTTTAAGATGACAGTTGTGGGATTACTTCACTACTATCTTTGAGTTGAAGTCTTCCAACGTCCACATCATATTTTCATTTCTCAGAGTAAGTATGCAACAGAGGTTCTTCATCGATTTGGAATGCAGGATTGCAAGCCCATTCTTACCCCCATCGAGCAAAACTTAAAACTTTCAAAATTTGAAAGGGGGGAAATGGTGGACAATACTACTTATAGACAATTGATTGGCAGCTTAATTTATTTGACAAACACTCGCCCTGATCTATCTTATGCAATCAGTATTCTTTCACATTTTATGCAGGAACCCCAAGACAGCCACTGGAATGCAGCCAAAATAGTTCTTCAATATATCCAAGGAACAAAAGGTTTTGGTCTTCTTTACACAAAGACTAAAAAATTTGTACTTGGTGGTTTTTCAGATGCCGACTTTGCTGGAAGTGTTGATGATCGAGCATCAACATCAAGTTATTTAACAAACATGAGGTCAGCGACAGTGTCTTGGAGTTGTAAGAAACAAGCTACAGTGGCCACTTCTTCAACAGAAGCATAGTACATTTCAGCATGGGAAGCAACATGTGAAATTGTTTGGTTGCGCAGAATTTTGCAGGACTTGGGCATTTCTCAGGCAGAAGCTACATCATTATTCATTAACAGCTAGTCAGCCATCAAGCTTGCGAATAACCCAGTTTTTCATTCAAAGACAAAGCATGTGGACACCAAGTATCATCATATCAGATCTCTCATTGCCAAAGATGTCCTCAAGCCAATTTATTGTCCTTCAGAAGATCAGATCTCCGACATTTTCATGAAACCTCTTGGCAGAATAAGATTTACCAAGTTCAGGGATGAACTTGGTATCTGTTGTAATGTATCTTTGGATCATAGGGGGGAATTTTAGATGATCCAAAATAAATATTATCATAGTTTATAAAGTTAGAATAAAATAATTATTAATTTAAGATATTAAATTAATAATTATTAATCTAGAATATTTAATTATTTAATGGATACATTTAGAATTAGTATATTGTTGTAACAAGATATGACTCTACAAATGTGTCATATCTTAGGCTCTAATTTAGGAGAATTTTTATTAAGTTTTTTGAATAGCTTTTATTGTAAGTGGACACTTGTTATTTTATCAGTGATCCATAATTAGAGGTAGTTAGGACATTGAGCTTATAAATAGCTCATTTAAAGAGTGTTTTGTTGTTCGGGTGTGTTAGCGCTTGGAATTCACCTAGGCTGAGATAGACAAACTCTCAAGGCTACATCAAACCATTTCACCTCGTAGCTAGCCCTACGAGGTATGAGAAGGCTCTCTCGGGTCAGATTCGGTAGATCTTTCAATATGATAAGCTGACCAATTAGGAACAAAGATATTAGGCTAGTAAATGATAGGGGGGTTGATTTAAGATTTTTGGTTTTTTGGTGGCAATTGGAGGGGATGCAATTCAGGGTGCGGGGATTGAGCACAGTTTTTGCAGGGGGATCTTTGGGGCAAGGTAGGAGTGAGCGCTGATGCCTTAATCTGAGATGGATGATCAGGGATGATAGAAAAGGAGCTAAAGAGGGAAAACAACCATTTGAGTCCTCTCTAAACAGTAGAAAACATAAATTTTGAACAAACTAAAAAGCTGAGCATGTCAAAGCATGATTTCAAACTTTAACACTTCATCTGTCCAAATAGAAGCAAAAGAGAGATGTGGACATAAACAAACTTACAAGAACATGTAAAGAACACACCATCAACACTACAATCCACAAGAATCCACAAGGATGTCTGCAAAACCCTGGCCTTCTTCCTCTTGAAATTGCAAAGATAGATGTACAATATACAATGAAAACTTTCTCCCTCAAGAGTTCAACCTTCCAACCTCTCAAAATGACTAAGAAAACACATAATATAGGCAATCTAACCTCTTCCCTTGCCTCTAGGGGTCAAGCTCATCCTTCTAGGAGCAGTTTGAACTAATTCCAAACTAAGCACTAGATAATAAGCATCTCAACAACTTGCCTCTATTACTTAGCTAACTAATTCATGCATTAATTTTTCACTTTTTACATCAAGGAAGCTTCTAGAAGAGTAAAGAGAGGTAAAATCTATCAAAGTGCAATGAAAATATTACATTTATCCATGATCTACAAGTAAAAATAATCAACCATAGTCAAAACAGTGTTTTTTGACCAAAAAAGTCAATTCTGGCAAAGTTAGCTCTCATGTCCGCGCCCCCTGGCTCTCATGTCCGCGCACATTTGCAGCAACTTTTGAGTGGGTTCCACTGGTCCAAATCAAGTGCAAGATGGCTCATTGGAAAGCTGGGCCTGTCTACTTTCCATCCCAAGTGGAATTTCTGAATTTGGAGTTGTTTTTCCCCCTCAAACACCATTTCTCCCAAGGTCACTTTCTGCAACTCAAAAAGTGGGCAGAAAGTCATTTTTTTGATGTATTTTGAGCTTTTGGAGGCTCAAATCTCAAAATCAGGCTTCTCCCAAGTATTGTTAATTTTTCTCTTTGCATGCCCTTTCCAAAAATGCCAAGTTTTCAAAATTACGAGCAGTCCTCCAAAATGCGCTTGGAATGAGACCAAACCACGGGAAAAACCTGTAATTTTACCAAAAAATTGCAAAATGCTCCAAAATTCTCAAAAATTTCAGATTTTGATGCTAGATCAAGGCTGATCAGTACCATGCTGAGTGAAGGATTCTTCAGCCAAGATGGAGAGTGGATTTGTCCTTTTCTTCTTCTTCTGGGCCTCTGACAGCTTTCGTTGGAGAATTTTCATTCTAGCCTTGCAAACATGCAATCTTGCCCAATAGTGTGTTTTCATGTTGCGTAACAGCTCTTTGTCACGATTT
>APFE030859106.1:0-12463 GCA_000404065.3 Pinus taeda
GAGAATATGCTAGACTGTTATTAACCCAACAGACCGAGTAGGGAACTGTAATTGAAAGACATAAGGGAAGCTTTATTTATACATGCAGCCGTGAGCACGAAACTTTAACAACATTCCTCAAGATAAGTAACTCACGAAATAAAAACTTGAAGCTATATTATATAGTGGTATTACGCTGCAAAACCTCTGTGACAGAGCTGCTCAAATATAATGACTGAAACCTAAATACTGTAGAAATCATGAAACATTAACAATCATTCCTCGTGAAGGCGGTTTTCTCCAAATACCGTGAACAAAGAAGAGAAAAAGTGATAACCCAGAATATTTTAAAGAACCATATGCGGATATCGGTACAAACCAGACAACTAACTGTTGGCAAATAAATGCAAAGAGCCTGTAGTGAAATAATCATCAAATACCATATGGGCATGCAATAATATAAATAACAGAATAGCTACTCAGAAAAACAATAGCTAATATCGCGAGGAATAAACCCTTGTTGGGCGAATCAAACTGTGCCGAGCCTGTGAGGGCGAACCCATAAGAATACCATCTACGGGTTCATGCCCAGTTCGAAATTAAAACTACAGAGGGCAAACACTTCTAATAAACACATAGGAAGAAATGGTGATGCACCATAAAGAAACAAGCTTGTATATATATAATAATAGAAAAATCTGGAAGTGGGTACAGTTCGATATCAAACCAAAATCCAAAATCTTATCAGCATGTACAATGTGAGTCGCTTAAGGGCGGTCATTTTTCCATATCATTTACAACCATGGATAAAAATCCACGAGCAAAGGCAATGAAGCCATATCTAAACAGTTAAATACAATAACCCAGAACGAGAATTAATTGCTGCAACCACGGTAGAATAACTGAGGGCTTCAACAACAAATGGAGGAACCTACCAGCAAACGGTGAGGTTAACCTGGAAACCGACACCTTGATGCATAGTTGAATGCCCAATAAAACTATTGACTCACCTGTAAGCGTCGAGCCAAATGGACTGGTTATCAACCTTCTATCGTCGCTATGTGTAACCCCTGCCATACGATAATAGACCCGTTAGCGGAGTCGGGCTATCCGAAAGGAAACAAACTGTAACAATCAAAAATAAACCAGGGGTCGACGGTATCCACCTTACCTCGGCTCGAGCTTGTTGGAACTGGAGAAACAACCCGGAACAAGACTCAGATGGAATGAGTCGGCAAACACCAAATGAACATAATACCTGCGCCGGGCAACAGAGAAGTCACCGCCATCGCCAGGGGTAAATGTACATAATGCTAAAAGGATAATAAGCGACCGATTATATACCTATAAAGCATGAAGATATATATACAAAGCTAAATAGTCGATAAGCGACCGATTATATACCTGTAAAGCATGAAGATATATATACAAAGCTAAATAGTCGATAAGCGACCGATTGAATACCTGTAAAAGTATGGATATATATATACAAGCTAATTAGTCGATAAGCGACCGACTGTATACCTGGAAGAACATGAAAATATAGAAATAATGCGAAATAGATAGTGTGCGACAGACTGTATGTCTGTATCAGAACATAAATAGTTAAAAAAATAATGGATGGTATACCTGTAACAAAGTCTAAACATAATGCCGAATTTCAGTAGAGAAGGAACTGTATACCTTCATAACAACATTCTGATGGAGTAGCAGAGGGTTCCAGCTCGGTAGAGCCCGGAGGCAAGTCGAAGACGCCCATTGAAGCCGTGGAGGAAAATGCCCAATGCATGCTTTGGCGGCAGGGTATACCCGCGGACCTCAAAACCCTAAAACAATAAACCTTGAAGAGCGGGTTTAGCTCTCCATCGTTCGATGGTAGAGAGCTCCCGCAACACCGTTAGATCTCGTCTCCGGATCCCAAAGTGCAGAATTCAGTCAGAACAGTAAAGAGCAGTCACAGTCGCCAGCAGGTATAAATGGGTAAGTAAGCCACATGGCAAGTGGTGGCAGCATGACTTTAATAGTTTTGAAATAAACAATTATAAACCATGTACTTCCCAAATCCTGTGGTACGTTTTCCACACGATATCATGGGGTAATAATATTAATGCAAGATATGTATACCATCAACCTTATATAGCGTGCACATATTCGTTAGGAGGTGAACCTTATAAAAAAAAATTATGTGCGTGAATACGGGTTAATATAGTAAGAGTTGTGACATATGGTATCAGAGCCCAGTTACAAAACTGAGGCCTATGGGATAACAAAACAATATAAATGCGAAATTCTGATGAATAATAGTAATGTGCATGTGAAAGTATCAGAGATAGAAATAATGTATATAATTATTGCCATTAACATGTTGATGTTCGTTATTCTGCTACTTAAATTATGAACAAGCTCAGGAACAGAAGCCAAGTAATTACAACATGAGAAGAGAAGATGGTGCATCTCATTGGTACACAGCGGGACAAGGGACTCATGATCTGGAAATTAACCCAGAACTATGGGTACAACTCGGGGAAGAAGCTAGGGTTACCAATCAAGAAATCTTGGAAACGGTACAAGAACTTAAAAGGGAAATGGCTCGATTACGAGAATACAATGCACGACTGACAATAGAACAGGAAAGGATTTTAAAAAGTCTGTCTGAGAGACAGAATCAACTGCCAATTAATCGTAGTGCAGAACAGTAGCGGATGTCAGAGGAACAGAATCATCCTATACCACCTGAGAGATATGAAGAACAAGAGGAGCGTTTTGATAATGCATTGGAACAGCAAACCTCAAAGAGACAAAGGATGGAGTTACAAGGAGAATTCCGCAAGATTAAGCCACCACATTTTGACGGAGAACAAGAAGAAGCGGCAGAAGCATGGTTGATTAATATGAATAAGTATTTTCAACTGTACGAGTACGACCATAACCTTAAAGCCCGGTTGGCTATTTTCCAACTGCAGGGAAAGGCCACCTTATGGTGGGAGGAAGTCAAGATAGTGAAAGGAGTGACGGAACAAACGATCACTTGGGAAAATTTCCAACGGTACTTTAAGGAGAGATACTTAACTGAACGTTTTTATGATGAAAAAGCGCGAGAATTCCATGATCTGCGGTTGGGACAACAGTTGATGGATGAATTTATTACTCTCTTCACCTCCTTGCTCCGTTATGTGCCATATATAAGGGAAGAAAAAGCAAAAGTGCAACGTTTTGTTAGCAGCCTGCCTCCATACATGCGGGAAAGGATTGAATTCGATAATCCTAAGTAAATGGACGAGGTCATTCGTAAAGCCAGAATTTGTTACAAACAAAGCAAGCAAAAAGGAGAGATTGCTAGCAAGAAATGGAATGAAAGGAAAGGCTTCAAGACAAATGGTCTAAATAAAGGTAGTCGCAGTGGCAAAGGATTTGGCAAGGTGCCAAATAATAGAAATGTAACCAGAAGTGCAACCAAGTTTAAGACATCAAATGAACCAAAAATCAATGAACAACATGTAAGAATGGACAGTGAGGGGACGGCTAGACCCCAGGTACAGTGATGGGGCTGTGGGGGACCACACTATGTTAAAAACTGCCCACAGCGGAAGGGAACGGAACAACTGTCCCAAATTCATGAAGCCTCAACTGTTGGTGAAGTTGGACGTAGCATACCCAGAATTAACGCAGCTTTGGACGATCGCGAGGCAGAATATCAACCCACCATGGTCGAATTTGAAGGTAAGATTTCATACCTTACTATAACTGTTTTAATTGACCCAGGTGCTACATTTAGTTATGTGAGTCCCAAGATAGTAGAGCACTGTAAATTACAGCCTGTTAGATTTAAAAACCCATGGCTGGTACAACTAGCTACAGGAGCCAAGAGGCGAGTCACAGCAAAAATTAAGGATTGTTTGCTTACAATAGCTCGAGAATTAGTAGTAGCAGATCTGAATGTACTTCCTCTCGGATCATACGATGTTTTAATTGGAATGGACTGGTTGGAAAGACACTGGTCGTTAGTTGATTGCAAAACTAAAGTTATTTATTATAAAGATCAAAATGGACATAGAAAAGAACTACAAGGGATCCAGCGACCAGTGCAAATCCGACCAATAACCGCAACTCAGCTGGCAAAATGTATTTGAAAAGGGTGTCAGATGTATGCTATACAAGTGGGTTTTGCAGATTCTAAAGGCAAAGCAGCAACCTTAGATAACATTCCCGTGGTACAGGAATTTGCAGATGTATTTCCGGAGGAAATCCCCGAATTACCCCCGAAAAGAAATATAGACTTTACTATCGAATTGATACCAGGCGCAGCTCCAGTATCAAGAGAACCTTACAGAATGAGTGTGCCTGAGTTAACAGAATTGAAGATGCAACTGCAGGAATTATTAGATAAAAATTACATTCGACCTAGTGTGTCACCTTGGGGAGCCCCAGTATTGTTCGTCAAGAAAAAAGATGGAACCCTTCGAATGTGTATTGATTATCGTCAGTTAAACAAACTGACCATCAAAAACAAGTCAGGCTACCACCAGATCCGAATTAAAGAAGAGGACATTGCCAAAACTGCCTTCCGAACAAGGTATGGGCATTATGAGTTTGTGGTATTACCTTTTGGGTTAACTAACGCCCCTGCCACTTTCATGTGTTTAATGAATAGTATTTTTCATCAATATCTGGATTGGTTTGTGCTGATATTTATTGACGACATATTGATATATTCCCGTACGGTCGAAGAGCACTAGGAACATCTTAGAATGGTGCTGCAGACCCTTCGAGAACACCAGCTATACGCCAAGTTTAGTAAATGTGACTTTTTCCAAGAGGAGATTCAGTATTTAGGCCATGTAATTACCAAAGAGGGAATTTGTGTAGACCCTGAAAAGGTAAAGGCTATAATGGAGTGGCCTGTACCAAAGGATGTCATGGATATTCGGTCCTTTATGGGTTTAGCCGGGTACTATAGACGATTTGCGAAAAATTTCTCCAAAGTGGCATTCCCCATCACATCTCTGTAGAAAAAGGGAAGAGCATTCCACTGGACCCCCGAATGTCAGAGAAGCTTCGAACACTTAAAACAATTGCTTACTACAGCACCTATCTTGAGTATAGCTGATCCTGACAAAGAATATGTGGTATGTACGGATGCAAGCAAGGAAGGGCTGGGAGGTGTATTAATGCAAGAAGGAAAAGTGATTGCCTATGAATCAAGAAAGTTAAAAGAACATGAACAAAAATACTCTGCTTATGATTTGGAACTGGCTGTTGTTATACATGCTTTGAAGATGTGGCGGCACTATCTCATGGGAATAAAATTTTTGTTATTGACTGACCATCATAGTCTAACTAATTACTTCAGCCAGCCCACTTTAAACGCAAGACAAGCTAGATGGACATACTTCCTAAGCACCTTTGACTTCGATATTAAACATTTGCAGGGGAAGGAAAACCGAGTGGCTGATGCCTTAAGTCGAAAGGTACAAAGCTTATATCAAATATCCCTCAGTAGCTGGAAGAGTACTCTCTTAGAAACTATACAGAAAATAGCAGAACATGATGTTGAATACCAACAAATTAAGCAGCAACTAAAGTAGGGCAATGGTGAGGGAAACCAACAAAAATTTGAATTGGATAATGTAGGTGTGCTCTATTACAAGGGAAGAATATATATACCCAACCAAAGCCAGATTAAAAATCTGATTTTGGATGAGTTCCACACTAGTCACTATGCGGGACATCCAGGCTATCAGAAGATGATTATTGCAATTCAAAGAAATTATTTCTGGCTTGGAATGAAGAAGGATGTGACCGAATATTTGGCTCAGTGTTTGGAATGCCAACAAATTAAAACATAACATCAACTTCCAGCCGGACTATTGCAGCCACTACCCATACCAGAATGGAAATGGGAGACCATTACCATGGATTTTATCACTGGGCTGCCGAAGACGAAGAGAAATAACGATTCTATAATGGTGGTGGTAGACAAATTGAGTAAAGCCGCACATTTCATACCTGTACAATCTACGTACAAGGCTGCGCAGATTGCTCATTTCTTTATGCAGAACGTGTTTAAATTACATGGACTTCCGAAGACAATTATTTATGATCGAGATGTGAAATTCACTTCAGCCTTTTAGAGGACATTGTTTGCTGAATTGGGAACTCAGCTGAATTTTAGTACAGCGTATCATCCCCAAACGGATGGGCAAACGGAACGGGTAAACCAAGTGGTCGAAGACATGTTAAGAGCTTACGTGATGCAACAGCCTACGCTGTGGGAGGAGTATCTACATTTGGTAGAATTCGCATATAACAATGGATACCATACCTCAACCCAACTAAGTCCTTTTGAAATTCTGTATGGACGGAAGTGCCGTACTCCCTCGAATTGGGGTGGACCCGAGGATAGATTGAGTTTAGGGCCTGAGATGCTTAAGGAAATGGAAGACATGGTAAAAAGGGTACGAGCTAATTTGAAAGTTGCCCAAGATAGACAGAAAAATTTTGCAGATCGGAAAAGAAGGTTTAAGGAAGATCAGGTGGGAGACCATGTGTACATTAAGATTCAATCCAAGAGAAGTACATTACAATGGAGCGGGTGCACTAAGTTAGCACCCCGATATTGTGGACCCTTCCAAGTGCTGGCAAGAGTTGGGTCGGTAGCATACCAACTCGCTCTACCCAGCCACATCCGGTTTCACAACGTTTTCCATGTATCAATTTTAAAAAATATGTTTATGATCCTAGACATGTGATCAGATGGCAAGAGATTCAGGTGGGAACTAATAGGACAAAGAGGTTTGTCAAGGTAATAGTTAGACGATTATTTTCTTAAAAGAAAAGAAAAACTAACTTAAATATTACTTGCTGCAGGTCGAACCGAAAGGAGAGGTCCTGGTCGAACCTCTGAACATTCTCGACCGGAGAGAAGTGCAGCTGCGGAAACGAGTTATTACCCAAGTTAAGGTTCAATGGCAACACTTTGGGCCTGAGGAGGCCACTTGGGAAGATGAAGCGCTAATGTTAAAGAATTATCCAGGACTGTTTGAAGCTGGAAGACATCGGGACGATGTCCAATCTCAGGGGGGGAAGATGTAATGACCCCGGTAATTAATAAAATTACTTCCCTGTTTTCTTAAAAAAAAACATATATGTATATGTTACTGGGATAAAAGATTATTATTACTTTGTGTAAAAACTGGAGCATGAATAAAAGAATTACATTCAGTAACTTCGAGCAAGGAAGTTATTTTCTTGATGATAATCTTCTTTTCCTTTTAAAAAAAAATATGAAAAAAAAAATAGTTGTCAAGAAGGGAAAGAAAACCCTAACTGTTTTTACTCCTTCCTTAGAAAGGATGGGAAATCTGGGCTGTTTGGGAACAAACGACAGAAAAGGAAAAACATGCATGTTACGTCTGGTAGTGATTAGATAACATGGCACATGCTGTGCATTCAATTAATTTCTGAAGACAGTGGTCTGGCAATGAGCTTGGGGGAGACATAATTCTGGCAATTAGTCTCATGGTGGGGAGGATCGACAAGCAAGGGACAGTTCCCTGTTCTTAAAACCTGGAAAGGTGTGGAGGCCTAAGGAAAAATTTCTCAGGTAAGTATGACTGTGGATTTTGTACAGTTACTGTGTTTGTATCGTTTAGTTAAGTGAGCAAAAGGCTTAACAGTATTCTATGAAATAAACAAAGAAGAAATGAACTCAGGAATTACTGTATGAAGGCCAAACAATGTAGAATAATCTTAATTATTCGCTAGCCAGAGGTAACTCCTCAGTAATAGGAGGGTAACCAGTAGGCTGTAAGCGATAAACAACAGTAAATATCGATGGTCTCAATAGTCTCAAATAGAGTTAAATGAGAGAATATGCTAGAATGTTATTAACCCAACAGACCGAGTAGGGAACTGTAATTGAAAGACAGAAGGGAAGCTTTATTTATACATGCATCCGTGAGCACGAAACTTTAACAACATTCCTCAAGATAAGTAACTCACGAAATAAAAACTTGAAGCTATATGCATACATTTTCAAAATATTAATACAACTCTCCTTTTTATCATTGGTGTATTCAACTTTTTAAAAAATAATAATAATGCATCTTAGCTCATCTCTTTCGCGTCAATTGGGAATTGTATGTTATATAGCTCTGTTTCGCTTCACTTCAATCCTCCTGTATCAGTTACAGCCTTCTTTGGAGAGTCAATTATGCCCCTCAATTATGTCCCTCTTACCATTTGTAATAGTTTTTCCTAGAGATAGTTAAAGTCAGATAAGACGAAATGAATTGGTTTTTACTTTTTATTTTTCGGAACTGGAATAACCTATCCTTCTTTTTAAAAATCAAATTTAGTTATACCATTAATTACATATATAATCATGATTCATAATATATATTTTTATTTAAATTATGTTTATTAGTCTGTGGACTATGGAAAAATTAAAGTAAAACTCTCATCTTATATCTCATTAATAATATCTTTTTATGGGCATTTTTTTCTTATATTGTGGAGTTATTTCTAGAAATGACTTATACTGTTAGAAAAAATGTGAAGGAAAGTAAATTCATATTTATTTTCATTATTTAAATATGTGATAGAGAGGATCATTCTTTTTATATAAAAAGGAAATTGATAATTTTTGTTATATCTTATTAAAAATATATTGTTTTTCTCTAATACTTGTATGGCACTACAGGCAAAAAGAATTTTGCCCAAAATAAATATTGTGTCGTTATATATATTTTTTTCTTTTCTCAAATATTGTAAGAGAAATTATTTTTTATGGAATGGGCTAAACTCCTTCCAACTTCTCAAGGAGATTGGGCTCCATTTTTCTTTGAGTAGTGTAGTTATTTTTTATTGTGTTGATTACTTTTCTTTAAACTCATATGCGTCACAACACATTTTTTTAAGATGCATTTACTTTATACCATTTATATTTGAAGAACGTCATCTTACACTTACATGATCATCTATTTATATTATAACACTTATTACAATTGCATTTAACCAAAAACACACTTTTAACTAAAAAAAAATAAAATATTTTACCCAAATACAAATTAGACAACCTTCCACAATGTACTTGACAACACTAAATATCTCTCTAATTAACAAACCATTCATATTGGTGCTTTTTTGTTTGCTTTTTGTTTGGTATATATATGTTTGTGATTTTGAAAATGTTTTATGTATTTATGTTGATATTTTGAATTGAAATTGTACCATATTTCTTTGTTCATTTTCAATTGTGCGTGTGTGTGTGGGTCAGTGCAGTGGTGTGTTTGCCTGTTTGAAATCGAATATATATGTGAGTGGTTTTGAGAATGATTATTTTCTTTTCTATTTCAACACAAAATTGTATATTGTGTGTTTGCTTATTTGGAGTTGTATTTTGTATTTTTATTTAATTCAAATTCCATATGTATGTGAATGGTTGTATGAATGTTTATTTATGAATATGTGTATGTAATTTGAAATTGTATTCATGTGTTTGTTGCATTGAATTACGAATTTGAATGTATATGCATAATGTAGAGATTAATTTGTATATTGTGTGATTGTTTATTTGAACTTGTACTCTATATGTTTCTTTATTTCAAATTACATATATATGTGTGTGAATGTTTATTTATGAATATTTGTATTGCATGTCGGTTGAAATTGCAATTGTGTGTTTGTTGACTGAATTGTGATTGTAATTAATTTCAAAACATAAATTTGAATTTGTATATAAAATGTATGTTTTACTTTGTATATTGTGTGTTTTTTTATTTGGAATTGTAAAATATGTTTTCTTCTATTTGAATTTGTATTTTGTGTCTAATATTTAAAAATTGAAAATTGTATATTTCCTTATTTAAATTTAAATTTTGTGTGTTGTTTTAAATTGTAAACATGTGTTTTTGTTGTATTGAATTATGAATTTTAATGTGTATGCGTAGTAAAGATTTTAATTTGGATATTGTGAGATTATTTTTTCTTAAAGTTGCACAAGCATATTTGAGTGTTTTCTTTTATTTACTTGAAATTGTATGATACTTAATTAGTTATTTGAAAGTGTATGTTGTGTGTTTAGTTGAATTTGTGTATTGTGTGTTTGTTTATTTGAACATGTACTTTGTATATTGTGCGTTTGCTTATTTAATATTTGAGTGTTTATTTTTGTATTGACTCAAAATTGTCTGATTTGTGTTTCCTTATTTGGAATTGTAAAGTATATGTTCTTCTATTTGAATTTGTATTTTGTGTCTAATATTTAAAAATTCAGAAAAAAATGTTTATTTCCTTATTTAAATTTGAGTTTTGTGTGTTGTTTGATGTTGTAATCATGTGTTTTTGTTGTATTGAATTATGAGTTTGAATGTGTATGCATAATGCATATTTTAATTTGTATATTGTGTTTTTATTTTTTCTTAAAGTTGCATAAGCATGTCTGAGTGTTTTCTTTTATTGACTTCAAATTGTGTGATGCACAATTAGTTATTTGAAATTGTATGTTGTTTGTTAAGTTGAATTTGTATATTGAGTGTTTATTTATTTTAAATTGTACTCCGTATCTCTTTTTATTTGAAATTCAATATATATGTGTGAGTGACTGTGTGGATATTTACTTATGAATATTTGTATTATATGTGTCTTGAAATTGTGATCATGTGTTTATTGTATTGAATTGTGATTGTAATAATTTCACAACCTAAATTTGACTTTGTATATAAAATGTATGTTTTATTCTGTATAGTGTGTGTTTGTTTATTTAATATTTGAGTGTTAGTTTTTGTATTGACTTGAAATTGTCTGATGTGTGTTTCCTTATTTGGAATTGTAAAACATGTGTTTTCCTATTTGAATTTGTATTTTGTGCCTAATATTTAAAAATTCAAAATTATATATTTCCTCATTTAAATTTGAATTTTGTGCATTGTTTGAAATTGTAATCATGTTTTTGTTGTCTTAAATATGAATTTGAGTCTGTACTCATAATGTATATTTTAATTTATATATTGTGTGTTTGTTTGTTTGAACTTGTACTCTTTATGTTTCTTTATTTGAAATTGCACACACACACATACAAATATATATATATATATATATATATATATATACACACACACACACACACACACATGTGTGTGTGTGGGGACGTTAATTTACGAAAATGTGTATTGTATGTGTTTTGAAATTTCAATTGTGGGTTTGTTGTATTGAACTATGATTGTAATTAATTTCTCAACCTAAATTTGAGTTTGTATATAAAATGTATGTTTTACTTTGTATATTGTGTGTTTTTTTATTTAATATTTGAGTGTTTGTTTTTGTATTGACTTGACATTGTATGATGTGTGTTTCCTTATTTGGAATTGTAAAATATGTGTTTTTTCTTATTTATTTGAATTTGTATTTTGTGTTTAATATTTAAAAATTTAAAATTGTATATATCTTCATCTAAGTTTTAATTTTGTGTGTTGTTTGAAATTGCATATAAAAATGAGAATGTTTTGTTAATGTATGTGCTTACATTTTATATTCCATTGCATTTGAAATTGCATATAAAAGTGACAATTGTTTTGTCAATGTCTGCTGGTTAATATATGTGTTTACATTTTATATTCCACTTCATTTGAAATTGCTCAAGTAGGTCTACTAACTATCTTGTCAATATATGCGTGTGTTTTGTCAATAAATGATTAGATTAAGTCTCATAGTTTATTGTATTCTATTTTAATGTTTATTTATTATATTGAATTTTACTTATAATTCAAGATTTGTAATTTTTCTGCTTGTTTTTAAAAATGTATTTGGTAATTTTTTATTTTCTGCATAATTTCAACATTTTTTTTTGGCATTTTCCATTGTAGCATTAAAAATTTAATTGGAACATTTACAAAAAATCATAAGTAGAAATTATTTTTAATAAATATTAGTGCTACAACAATAATTATTTAACATATTAAATTAATAGAATTAAATCATCTCCACATGTTGATATATAAAAAAACCCCATATAAACAATGTAATGTTTTCGTGGGCATATAAGATTCCACCTTCGTGTGGTTGACCCTATTAGTAGAGATTATAATCACGAAGCAAAGAGGAGCTCTTTTAATTGTTATCAAAATAATTTTTAAAATAGTATAGATCTTAGCCATTATAAAGTATAAAATTTCAAACAAATGAAAATGAATCATTCACTACATTAAGAAAATATTAATTCAATAAAACTTTTTCATGAATAAATGACCCTATTAGTAGAGATTATAATCACGAAGCAAAGAGGAGCTCTTTTAATTGTTATGAAAATAATTTTTTAAATAGTATAGATCTTAGCCATTATAAAGTATAAAATTTCAAACAAATGAAAATGAATCATTCACTACATTAAGAAAATATTAATTCAATAAAACCTTTTCATGAATAAATTAACGAAAGCTTATTTTAAGGAAAGAAGGTGGTGATCCCACCAGTGCTAGTAGCTTTA
>APFE030859113.1:0-22277 GCA_000404065.3 Pinus taeda
TTCATCTCAGAATAATAAAATACATGAAAAAAGTAATGGTGCCTTGTTAGACTAAGCATGAAAAAATTATTAAGAATTAAACTTCCACTGAGAGTTCATTAATTACTTGAAAAGAAAAATAAGCACACACAATGGTCTAGTATTTGTCACATGAAATAAAACTAACGAAAACCTAATAATAATATTGTTCCTTGATTCATAGGTTGAAACTATTCAAAACGTCCACAGCCTCATTAAGCCTGTTTGGCATCTGCCTCACATGGTGATGCCTCATTTGATTGCGTGAATGTTTTGCTGAGTATCGGCGGATGGAGGGGAATTAACCTGACAATCAAAATATAAAATACTTATGAAAATGAATTTAAAAGACTTGAATAAGAATAGCTGCCTGCTGTTCATGACAATCATCGGAGATTTTGAAGCTACGCTCTCGGTCATTGGCCTTGACGCTGCAATATACTTTACAAAAAAATGAGAATTTGTAATAACATTGCAATAAAATTTTAAAGCATTCATGTAGTTCAACCAAACTACAAGCAAGAAGCTAAGAAACTATAACAATTTACAGTTTAAATACCTATCCTTCTCTGCTTTTGTCCTCTGTTCTTAAACCAGTTTCTTATACTCTTCTCCCTCACATAACCAAATATGGTTATTAAATCCATTCTGTTCATCTTAACCCGATTCCTTGTAATGTAAGGAAAGTTTATGTAAAGATGCTCCATCATTTCATAGTTAAAAAATAAAAAAACCAATATTTAAGGAATGAGATTTCATTTCTTTTTAGAAATTGCATTGATTATATTACATTAGTTAATTATCCACATATTGGATGGTCTTAATTGAAAATTATTTGATTGACTTATGGATTTATGTATTAGAAGCTTGGATTAAACCTATTCTAACATCAACCTTTTACTAGAAAATATGCACATACACACAACAAATTGTACCTTTCTTATTCCAATTTTATTAAATATAAATGACTATGCACATTAAGATCTCAATTCACTTACTCATAAAACCAAAACTCTCATCAAATCCTCAATCAATATGACAATAATGTAAAAAAATATAAATTTTTTAGGGGAAAAGCTAGCATTGCAGATACAACATAAACATAAATCTCAAAAGAGAAGCATAAATCTCATAAGACAAGCCAAGACAAGAGTACACAATATGTGGGACTAGCCTGGGACAAACCCCAATGTGGGGAAACCTTGATCAAGTCTTCTTATATGTTATTCAATAGTTCAAGAGAGAGATAGTACATTTACAACACAAGTCAACACATTGACTTATCAAAATAGTAGCATAGATACATGAGGTACCTGAACTCAGCTAAATACATGATCCTTCGGTTGATTCTCCAAGGCTACTCCATCACCATGCTGCAGTGCTACACCTTATCATCATGCTACACTATGTTGTACCATGCTGCACCCATCATCACTATGCAACATTTCATCATTCTTCACTGTACCCATCAATTTACTGCATCATGTACCATTGTCCTCCCATGTACCATTGTTGCACCATGTCTAGCAACACTCCATGTCCAGCGACACTGATCTAGGCACCATTACTTTTTTCATGCTGCCACATTGCTTTAGACATGCTGCCACACTGCATTAGCTGTTGGCTATTGCCTATGGCCTAGCCCAACAGCAAGATAAACTATGATCCCTAAGACTGCCCACATCAACATGTATAATGCTAATAGGTGTGTTATAGGAACTTCTCATCAAGATATGGAGGTTTCTCATTGCTGTAGCAGTTCCTTTAGCCAACATAGTATAGCCTTTCTAAACTGCTAATAAGAACCTCTTGTGACAACAATTAGGATCTCATCATAAAAGATCTGAAGAGACATATGCTTGGTTAGGGCACCCATGTGCTACAACAACCCTCAAACAGTCACCCAAAACAACCCTCAAAGAATCAAGAAGGGCTCCCCTCCATAGTTGTAGTTGTTCTTGGCACTTTTCAGCCCAAGAAGCCTCCAGGCTATCCCTATTTTACATGGACTTGTTGTCACCTATAGCCAACCAAAACAGTGTTTCCCTTACCTTGAAACTGCCCACACAGACCTACTTTCTCCCTTCTTCTTCAAGCTAGGCTTGGATCTTGCTCCCTTCTTCTTCAAGCTAGGCTTGACTGTAGCATAGAACCACCCTCCAGGTAGTCACCAAGAGGCTCCAAGAGCCCTAAGACACCTAAGTTGTCCCTACCTTCTTTGTTGGTTAGGGAATCATTTACAACTAGTTAGGGAGCCTCTTTACTTCTGCTGTTACTGTCACCCTTGGGACAAGCTATTAGATGAGAGTTTTCTTCCTTTATAGCCTAGACGATTAGGGCATCTCTTTTTCCCAACATGACTAAGGTGGTAGATCTAGGTCATGATTAGAGCTATCATGAACTAGGGTTGTGCTCGGACTACTTTTATCTTTCCTCTTGAGTCTAGGGCTTCCTCATCTTAGACTTCTCTTCCACTAAAACCCAAAACAAGGGGATAGAAATCAAGAGTGAAGTGTGTGCAAATGATTTGCAAAGCACTTTTATTTATACCAAAAAGTGTTGGAAGTTTGCCAGACTAATTGTACCATAACAAAAATAAATTTATATGTCCATGAATACTTATTGGAATCACATCATCTTTGAATCAATCCTACACCTCTGGATAAGAGGGATCCAACAAAAATCTCATAATATGACCCACATGGCTTTTTAACATTATAAATTTAAGTCATAATCACAATAAATTCAAATTTCCTTAAATCAAAATAAATTCCTTCATATCCATATAAAAAAATCAAATTAAAAATTCATAAACTAAATCATTGACATGGTTAAAACATTCACATGATTTACTGATCCTCAAAAGCTTCAAAATACCATTTTCATTAATAAGGAAAAACTCTCAATACATAAACCTGAACAAAAAAAAGCTTTCACTAATTCTTCCACCGACATTTTTAAGAATACCCTCCAAGAATTGAGTATATGAACACATGCATTCTTAATTAAATTTCTTTTCAATTGATGAGGGTGGCTAGTGGTTTTTATTATTCATTTAGAAATTCCTCTTGGGATTAAAGAGATGAATTATAAACGAAATTTTGTGTATTACCTTATTTTATATGTAAATTTAATGGTTTTCTATTTTTATTTTAACAAATTGAAAAATAATACTTCATAGAAAATATTGAAATAATTTCTTACATTTTCCCAATGCTACTATGCTAACGGAAACAACTAACTATGAACATAGAAAAAAACTTGGTGAGTGGGATAGGTTCACTAATACGCCTAGAATAACATATTATACTTTCAGTCCATGAAATTTGTATACATGACTAAGAAATAAATGAGAGAGAAAGTAGTATGGTAAATGATGTTTGTGCTTAGAGTTGCACAACCTTGAATTGATTATATTCAAATGCCAATGTTTCACTAGCAAATCTATCTACATATATAAACAACAATTGTTTACTCTCATCAATTGCTTATAAAATATAAACCAACATGAACATCAGGATCTCCATTTAGTTACTCGCATGCTTATAGAATATAAACCAACATGAACATCAAGATTTCAATTTAGTTACTCTAGAAACCTAAATTTTCATGAACCAACTTTAATAAGACAAATAATTAACAAAATATATATATATATTTTTTTGTTCTGATAAAATAATATAATTATATGGCACAATCTACCTCATAGAGAAAATACATTTTTCCACAAGATTATGTTGTGATACAAAATAAAGGTAAATAGGAATATGAAAAAATTATTAAAAATTAATCTTCCGCAAGGAGTTCATTAATTACTTGAAAAACAACTGAAATAAGCACACGCAATCATCTAGTATTTGTCAGATGAAGTAAAACTAACGAAAACCAGCTGAAATAAGCACATGCAATGGTCTAGTATTTGTCAGATGAAGTAAAACTAACGAAAACCTAATAATAATATTGTTCCTTGATTCATAGAATGAAACTATTCAAAACGTCCACGGCCTCATTAAGGCTGTTTGGCATCTGCCGCATCAATGGTGATGACTCAGGTGACTGCGTGAATGTTTTGCGGAGTGCCGGCCGATGGAGGGGAAATAACCTGACAATCAAAAAGCAACACATGCACGAAACAAAGTCAATCCAAATATAAAATACTTATGAAAATGAAATCAAAAGACTTCAATAAGAATACCTCCATGCTCTCCATGACAATCATCGGAGAGTTTGAAACTACACTCTCGGTCATTGCCCTTGATGCTGCAATATACATGAAAAAAAATGAGAATTTGTAATAACATTGCAATAAAATTTTAAAGCATTCATATAGTTTAACCAAACTGCAAGCAAGAAGCTAAGAAACTATAACAATTTACGGTTTAAATACCTATCCTTCTCTGCTTTTGTCTTCGGTTCTTAAACCAATTTCTTATACTCTTCTCCGTCACAGGTCCAAATATCGTTATAAAATCCATCAACCTGTTCATCTGAACACGATTCCTTGTAAGGTAAGGAAAGTCTATGTAAAGATGCTCCAACATTTCTCTGTGAGAACGTGTTGGCCTCCATCACACCCTTCTCGCCATTTCTTCCCTCTTCCTCAATGAAACAATGAAACTATTTCCTTAGAACTGGGATAGATGTAGATCGAATATGGTAGTTAAAGGGAAAATATAAGAGAGCATTTAATGATTTAATCGGGTGTATTACTGGATTACGTTAAATGTGTGTTTACATTTAATATTTAACATCTTTACGGTTAGTTTAAGTGGCCTAGAATTAGAATTAGATGATATCTTTGCTATTTCTTGTTGGGACTTATGGTAATTTACTTACTTTTTGTTATTCACTAAATGTGGGAAATAATATTTGGTGGTTTACTTTTTTCAATTCCAAAATTAAAAAACATAAAAATAATAAATAAGGAAAGGGATCTGATTTGTTTATGGAGAAGTCTTTGACTATTAAGTATCACTTAGTGGATGGTATTAATTCAACATTATTTGATTTGGTTATGGATAGATGTAGATCGAATATGGTAGTTAAAGGGCAAATATAAGAGAGCATTTAATGATTTAATGGGTTGTATTACTGGATTACATTAAATGTGTGTTTACATTTAATATTTAAGATCCTTAGGGTTAGTTTACTGGCTTAGAATTAGATGATATATTTGCTATTTCTTGTTGTGACCTATGGTAATCTACTTACCTTTTGTTATTCACTAAATGTGGGAAATAATATTTGATGGTTTACTTTTTTCAATTCCAAAATTGAAAAACATAAAAATAATAAATAAGGAAAGGGATTTGATTTGTTTAAGGAGACTTCTTTGACTATTAAGTATCCCTTAGTGGATGGTATTAATTGAACATTATTTGATTTTCTTATGGATAGATGTAGATCCAATATGGTAGTTAAAGGGAAAATATAAGAGAGCATTTAATGATTTAATGGGTTGTATTACTGGATTACATTAAATGTGTGTTTACATTTAATATTTAAGATCCTTAGGGTTAGTTTACTTGGCCTAAAATTAGATGATATCTTTGCTCTTTCTTGTTGGGACCTATGGTAATCTACTTACCTTTTGTTATTCACTAAATGTGGGAAATAATATTTGGTGGTTTACTTTTTTCAATTCCAAAATTAAAAAACATAAAAATAATAAATAAGGAAAGGGATTTGATTTGTTTAAGGAGAAGTCTTTGACTATTAAGTATCACTTAGTGGATGGTATTAATTGAACATTATTTGATTTGCTTATGGATATATGTAGATAGAATATGGTAGTTAAAGGGCAAATATAAGAGAGCATTTAATGATTTAATGGGTTGTATTACTAGATTACATTAAATGTTTGTTTACATTTAATATTTAAGATCCTTAGGGTTAGTTTAAGTGGCCTAGAATTAGATGATATATTTGCTATTTCTTGTTGGGACCTATGGTAATCTACTTACCTTTTGTTATTCACTAAATGCTGGAAATAATATTTGGTGGTTTACTTTTTTCAATTCCAAAATTAAAAAACATAAAAATAATAAATAAGGAAAGGGATTTGATTTGTTTAAGGAGACGTCTTTGACTATTAAGTATCACTTAGTGGATGGTATTAATTGAACATTATTTGATTTGCTTATGGATCTATGTATCATTGGGGATGTCTTCCACTATTATTATGGTCACAACCAAGCTAGAAACCAAATTGGTGTATAAGACTCATTTCTTTGTGGGACAAGGGCTTCCCCTCTACCACTCTAAGAAGCCATGTATATTTTAACCATTGCTACAATTTTAAGAAATATTGTGTGATTATATCAAATGTGTGATTCTATTGAATATTTAAAAATGCTCCAACATTTTTCTATGAGGACATATTCCCCTCCATGATACACTTCTCTCCATTTAATGGGTAAATATAGGAGGGCATCTAATGATTTAATGGGTTGTATTAATGGATTACATTAAATGTTTGTTTATATTTAATATTTAATAACCCCAAGGGTTAGTTTAAGGGAACTAGAACTAGATGATATCCTTGATATTTTTTGTTGGGACCCATGGTAATTTCCTTACACTTTGCTATCCACTAAATGTGGGAAAAAAGATTGGTGGTTTACTTTTTTTCAATGCAGCAGTATTTAGTGCCACTTTGTGGAGCTTTTCCAGTCTGTTTTTCGGGCCAAATTTCTCTAAAATCCCGCAATTTATTGAAATAGCAAGTTTGATAGGTAATTTCTGAACAATCAAAGAGTCAATCTCCAAAAGGTAGCACTAAAGACAACTCCTTTTTCAATTCCAAAGTTAAAAAACATAAAAATAATAAATAAGGAATGGGATTTGATTTGTTTACTGAAACTTCTTTGACTATTAAGTATCACTTAATGGATGGTATTAATTGAACATTAGTTGATTTGCTTATGGATCTTTGTATCATTGGGGATGTATTGGGATGTTTGGATGATTTCCTTCCAGGATAGTTATATATATTATTATTATGGTCACAACCAAGCTAGAAACCAAATTTTTGTATGAGACCCCCTTGTTTGTGGGACAAGGGCCTATGGTAGACTAGTGTAAAAAGACATATATATTCTAACCATTACTACAATTTTAAGAAAAATTGTGTGATTATATTTAATGTGTGATTTTATTGAATATTTAAAAATGCTCCACTACCCCAATGAAACTATTTGCTAGAACTCGGATAGATGGAGATCCAATAGGGTAGCTAATGGGTAAATATAAGAGAGAGTTTAATGATTCTATGGGTTTAATGGGTGGTATCACTGGATTACATTAAATTTGTGTTTATATTGAATATTTAAGAACCCCACTAGTTAGTTTAAGTGGCCTAGAACTCGATGATATCCTTGCTACTTATCTATCCTTGATATTTTTTGTTGGAACCCATGGTAATCTACTTACCTTTTTCTATCCACCCATGGTAGCCTACTTACACTTTGCTAACCACTAAACATGGGAAAAAATATTTGGTTGTTTATTTTTTTTTATAATTCCAAAATTAAAAAACATAAAAATAATAAATAAGAAATGGGATTTGATTTGTTTATGGAAATTTCTTTGACTATTGAATATTTAAATATGCTCCAACATTTTTCTGTGAGAAATTGTTGGCCTCCATGCACCTTATCTCCATTTCTTCCCTTTTCCCAATGAAACAATGAAACCATTTCCTAGAAATGGGATAGATGCAGATCCAATAGAGTAGCTAATGGGTAAATATAAGACATAATTTAATAATTTAATGAGTAGCTAATGGGTAAATATAACACATAATTTAATAATTTAATGGGTTGTTTTACTGGATTACAATAAATGTGAGTTTATATTTAACATTTAAGAACTGGAGGGTTAGTTTAAGTGGCCTAGAACTAGTTGATATATTTTCTATTTGTTGTTGGGACCTATGGCAATCTACTTAAGGTTTTCTATCCACTAAATGTGGGAAAAAAAAATTTGTGGTTTACCTTTTTCAATTCTAAAGTTAAAAAACATAAAAATAACAAATAAGGAAGGAGATTTGACTTGAAACTTCTTTGACTATTAACCATCACTTAGTGGAGTCATAGACTGGAATGTTATTGAAATTCCGGTTGTTAAATTTCAAAATTTTAGGTGTCTTAGAAGTTTTTTTTTGATTTCCACTTCCACCCTATTCAAACATTGTCTCTACAAGACTTTTTGAAATTATTTTAAGGAGCCACTTTTTACTGTCCCATCAATTCCTCCACCTCTTTAGACTAATCCCTTAGTGGATGGTATTAATTGAACATTATTTGATTTTCATCTGGATCTATATATCATTGGGGATGTATTTAGCTCTTTCAATGCTTTCCTTCCAAGACAATTATATATATTATTATTATGGTCACAACCAAGCTAGAAACCAAATTGGTGTATAAGATCACCTTGTTTGTGCGACAATGGCCACCCCTCTACCACTCTAAGAAGACAATGCTACACTTTTAAGAAATATTGTGTGATTATATCAAATGTCTCATTCTATTGAATATTTAAACATGCTCCAACATTTTTCTATCACACCATGTTCCCCTCCCTCACACCATTCTCTCCATTTAATGGGTAAATATACTAGAGAATTTAATGATTTAATAGGTTGTATTAATGGATTATATTAAATGTGTGTTTATATTTAATATTTAAGAACCCCAATGGTTAGTTTAAGTGGCCTAGAACTAGATGATATCCTTGCTATTTGTTGTTGGGACCCATGGTAATTTACTTACAGTTTGTTATCCACTAGATGTGGGAAAAAATATTGGTGGTTTACTTTTCTCAATTCCAAAGTTTAAAAACATAAAAATAATAAATAAGGAATGGGATTTGATTTGTTTAAGGAAAATTCTTTGACTATTAAGTATCACTTAGTGGATGGTATTAATTGAACATTATTTGATTTTCTTATGGAACTATGTATCATTGGGGATGTATTTGGATGTTTGGATGATTTCCTTCCAAGATAGTTATATATATTGTTATTATGGTCACAACCAAGTTAGAAACCAAATTTGTGTATGAGACTCCATTGTTTGTGGGACAAGGGCCTCCCCTAAACCAATGTAAAAAGACATATTTATTCTAACCATTACTACAGTTTTAAGAAAAAATGTGTGATTATATTAAATGTGTGATTTTATTGAATATTTAAAGATGCTCCACTGCCCCAATGAAACTATTTGCTAGAACTAGGATAGATGGATATCTAATAGGGTAGCTAATGGGTAAATATAAGAGAGAATTTAATGATTATATGGGTTTAATGGGTTGTATTACTGGATTACATTAAATGTGTGTTTATATTTAATATTTAATATTTAAGAACCCAACCAATTAGTTTAGGTGGCCTAGATGATATCCTTGCTATTTATCTATAGTTGTTATTTGTTGTTGAAACCCATGGTAATCTACTTACCTTTTTCTATCCACCCATGGTAACCTACTTACACTTTTCTAAGCACTAAATATGGGAAAAAATATTGGGTTGTTACTTTTTTTTTTATAATTCGATAACTAAAAAACATAAAAATAATAAAGAAGAAATGGGATTTGATTTGTTTACGGAAATTCCTTTGACCATTGAATATTTAAAGATGCTCCAACATATTCCATCGCATCTTCTCCCATTTCTTCCCTTTTCCCCAATGAAACAATGAAACCATTTCATAGAACTAGATGCAGATCCAATAGGGTAGCTAATGGGTAAATATAAGCCAGAATTTAATGATTTAATGGACTGTATTACTTTATTACATTAATAGTGAGTTTATATTTAATATTTCAGAGCCTCATTTTTAGTTTAAGTGGCCTAGATCTAGATGATATCCTTGCTATTTGTTGTTTGGACCCATGGTAATCTACTTAAGGTTTTTTATCTACTAAATGTGCTAAAAAATATTTGATGGTTTACTTTTTTCAATTCCAAATTTAGAAAACATAAAAATAATAAATAAGGAATGGGATTTGACTTGAAACTTCTATGACTATTAAGCATCACTTAGTGGAGCAATAGTCTAACTATGAAGAGGAATTGCATGGAACCTTATGGAAATTCATGTCATATTTCGAGAAAATCCTTCATAAATCCAAGTTATAGTTGTTAAATTTCAAAATTTTAGGTGTCATATACATTTTTGATGGTGTTGAATCCATTTCCACCATAAAAACACAATTCAAACACTCTCTACAAGACATTTTCAAAATTTTTTAGTGGTATTGCGGCCACTTTTGACCATCCTAGCAATTCCTTCACCTCCTTAGACGACTCCCTTAGTGGATGGTATTAATTGAACATTATTTGATTTGCTTATGGATCTATGTATCATTAGGGATGTATTCATCTGTTTGGATTCTTTACTTCCAAGACACTTATATATATATATATATTAAATATATATATATATATATATATATAATTATGCATTATCCAATTTTAAGGTCAAAGCCAAGCTAGAAAACAAATTGGGTGTATGAGACCCCCTTGTTTGTAGGAGAGGGGACCACTTCCTAGCAAAGGTTTGAGTGCTAACTCTACCAAGGGATACATACTCTACCCCTTCTAGTTTTGAATGTGTAAGCTCTTAGGATGAAACACATGCTCTTAACCATTTCTACAATTTTAGGAAATATTGTGTGATTACATTAAATGTGGGATTCTATTGAATATTTAATAACCACAAGGGCTAGTTAGTCTAAGTGGTTTAAAAGGAGATGATATTATGACTAATTGTTGGAGTGGTTGTAGTTAGGGCATAGTTTTTACTATCCACTCAAATGTGGGAAACTAGAAAAAAAAAAAATATTTAATAGATTAGATTCCATTTCTTTCAAGAAATTGCATTATTATATTACATTATTTAAATATCCACATACTCTATGGTATTAATTTTACATTATTTGATTGACTTATGGATAAATTTGGGGATGTGTTACTAGGTTTGGATGTTTTCCTTTGAATCTATCTATCTATATCTATATATATATATAGATTGAAATTGTTTGGAGTGATTCTATATATATATATATATATATAAATCACTCCAAACAATTTCAATCTATATATATAATATATATAATATATATTATATATATATATATATATAGATATATATATATATATATATATTATATATATATATATTATTATATATATATATAGATTGAAATTGTTTGGAGTGATTCTATATATATATATATAAGGGAATCACACTATACAATTTTAATCAATATTATGATTTTTTATTATTTAAAATATTTTTTAAATGCATAAACTATTAGAGCACCTTGAAAAACATTTGGAAGATTCAATAGATTAAACAAATTATTATAAAGATTTTAACTTTTTATTGGAGAATTTAGTTAAAATTAACTTGAATGAAAATGGTTATTTCATTTATGAGTCAAAATGGAAGTTCTGGATTTGATTTGTTTAACCAAATTTTCAACTAGTTTCCTTTAGTGACACCTTTTGTAAGCTTTTCATTTTTGTTTTTCACTCTAAAATCTAGTAAGAATTTATTGAAATCACAAGGGCGATGGGTATGCAAAATGCAAGTTCCCTAGTAATTTTAAGGGTGCTAAATAAATATATACAAAATAAAAAAACTCTTTAAATAACACAAATCCAGATTTCACTTCAAATTTATATTCCCCACTAGAAAGTTCAAAAAATATCACTGAAAACAACTCCAATTCACAACACTATACTACACTAGTTACCTTAAACATCTAATCAATAACATTAATTGGATATTTTCTTAATTGGCTTATGAGCTCATGTATTACATTCGTGTTTACCTTGTACAAAAGATGAGGAAGTACCCATGAGTTAGTTAACGAAGAAAATAATATTTAAGTAATAGATAGAGATGATTCATTTTACTAAATTGCCTTGATTATGTTACATTAGTTAGCTCAAACTTACTGTATCTTATTTATTGAACATTGTTCTATTAGCTAATAAATCCATGTATTATGTATTAGATAAAAACATGGAGGAATACTCAAGATTTTGATCCTTTTTTTTTTTCTAAATTAGACTAATTCTATTAATGTAACAATAGTACAAGGAGGCACCGGCCTCTGTAGAGCAAGCCCCAAATTATGTCATGCTTAACAACAACAAAACTCAAAAGAGACTGCCCGCAATGGGAAAAAAGTCAAAAACTAGAAGAGTATGCTGCCCACGTAGGGGTAGCAGCATGTGGTACTAGAGTGGAACAATTTTTTGAACAATAATCAAAATTAGCAACATTGAATAAAAAAACACCACATAGACCCATAGTATTGGGAGTGGGGAACCCAGAACTTGAAAAACATTGACGAGTTAGGTGTCATTAGGAGGAGGAGGTTCTTCCACTATGAGACACCTATACACCTCCATGTCATCTTTTGCATCCTATTTGTCTCTTGGATTTTCTTCCATGTTCTTGAATCAGCCTCGAGCAGTGTGTCCCTGAGTTGATTTTGTGCGTATTTGAGTTGCTTCACTACCTCTGTGGGTCCCTCAGATGCTTTCACAGGCTTCTCTCTTCCTGGTAGTGTTCCTCACTTGAGTATTGCGGGCTCGGTCTTCAGAGTTTTGTGGCTCCTCTCTAAATGACACCAAGATAGTCGCTATTATGCAGGGTAATTTTAGCGTGCAACGAAATTGAAATTGAGCAAAATGATTGGGCTGAAGGAATGATACAGAGGTAGTAGGAGGCTAGGGAGCAATGTCAATAGGCCTAGGACCTACAATCTGAGCCCGCCCCTGACTGTTGCGAGTGGCTAAGTAGCGTCCATAAAAATGAGATGTCGAAGGGAAGGATGAGTGAGAGTGGGACAAGGACGGAGGAAAATTGATCTACCTCTACTACTGCCCCTCTTGCAGTGCATTTGATGACATAGACGAGGCATGTTCACCTATGCAAAATTGATGAGACGAGGATGAGAAGGAGTAGTGCCAAAGAATGAGTGACCACTCCCCACAAAATGACCTATAATCAGTGGTTCGGAGCAGAGATTCAAGACCAAAGAACCATTCCTTAGGCAACATAAAAGAATCTAGGAGAAATGAGCACCATCCACCATCTCCATGCAGCACAAAACTTGACAGTGTCTCCTGCTTGTCGTGTGCAAGCTCGGCTCTGCAGCAGCAAGGAGACAATTGCAACTTAGAGGAGGAAGAGCGGGGGGAATATGGTCTGAAGAGGCCATCTTAACAACCAGATTTATGAAGCCTCGACCTACTCAGTGCATTAATATGTCATTAATATTGATGGTGGCTTTCTCTGTGGAAGCGTGGGTGGCCATGTTGCCTCGCCACTTGCCAACCCAAGTACCTGCAAGCTTAAACATCTCCATCTGGGAGAATATTTTTATCCTTTCATTCGGCATGGGAAATAAATATAAAAATATTTAATATCTAAAGGAAGCCATTGGTTTCACTTGTTTCATTAAAATTATAGATTATAATACATTCCTTACGTTAAGCCTATGGACTTGTGGATCTTGTTAATGGGAAATTATTTGATTGGATTGTGGATCCATGTATTAGATAGGTGTTTGGATGGTTCTTGTATCTAATATATATACATGTAAATCATGGATTGTGATCATTAAGCATGCTAGAAGTGTACGATAATTTATTGTTCTGGGTTGAGTTGATTATTTACTTAGGTATAAATATATTTGGTATTTAATATATTAATTATTATGGTATGATTTACATGTAGTGCTTTTTAATATTTCAAATGTTGTAATAAAAATGATGATGTCTCTTTTTCATGATAACTTGTAATAGTTAGCGACTAGTTATTTCTATACATAATTAGTTAATGTAATGATTATATTTAATAAGTTTATGTAAGGTGAAGCTTAACAAGAAATCTACCTCTCAAAGCTCTTTTCATTCAAAACATTTGTTGGATTCAATAAGGAGGAAGCAAAATATCTACAAATTAATAGCTTATGGGTTTCCATGAATCCATTCATTTACCTCATGAGAATGATTATAGGTAATTTTTCACATCTTCTCAATAGGCCTTAAAATCAGATCAATCAACATGAGTGAACATGTCATCATTTGATGAGTCAACATATTGTCATCATCCCTTCACAAAGCCCTAGCATGACCTTTTCAAAAAATCTAATTTTGTGAGATGAATTGCTCAAAATTAAGGTTTTAACCCCACCCCACTTTGTTCCTTTAGTCACCTAAGTTGAGCCCTAGTTTCTCCCTTTTGCACCATGGCGAGCACTAGTTGCTTCTTTCCACATGTGTTGTCATTCTAGGAATTCATAAGCTTCCTCTTCTAGAATCTTCCATGGGTTGTTTTAACTATTTACCATGGATAAGTTGGTCGAATCATATTTGATCCTACCTTGGAGAATTCACCTCTTATCCCTTGGAATCATCCTCCCATAATATGTGGATCTCAAGCCTATAATGGTAAATCCTAAACTACCATCCTTTTCCTATAAATTTATTACCATCCTTATCATTAGGGTTGAATTTTGGAGATTGATATTTCCCTTATGCTATTGACTTGAACCTAAAGAAGTCATCATCTTGATGCATTAGGGTTGATGTTGAGGTGTGATTTCTCATAAGGAAGGACAAGTCAACTTAGGGAGACATCTACAAGGTCAACTACTATTTATGCTTGTAAACTCTCTCCTATTTTTATTAATATAAAGAGTATCTTCTTTCATAATATGGGTTGTATTATGTTTAGGCTCATGTATTTAAATGTCTTTTTGATTCATTGAATAGAGTAATTAGATTATGCTAAGTAAATTTTATGAATCCATTGCTTGTTTTGGTCATGTGCAAAGGTTATATTTATAGAATTGGGAGCTACTATTGTAGCTTACAAGAAAGGAGGAAATAAAAGCTTCCAAGAGATTCCAAGTAGGCTTCTTTCCCATTTTAAATTTCTCTAAGGAAAACTCTATTCTTTTTGTTTGCTTTTGTTCTAGACCAATCCACTAGGTTTAAAAATTTCCCCTTTATTCACAATTATAAATTCCACATAACAAATTAACGACCATACTTGGGGACGATTCTCTTCCCTTAGTGGTTTCCTTGACCCTAGCACCTTTTTCACCTCTTAAAATAAACTTGATTTCCTAACTTGAACCTTGATTGACCATAAGAAAAATACTTCTCTTAGTTTAATTTGATTTTTTGTCTTGTATTTTGGCCGAATTTTCCTCACCACGTCCTCCTTTCTCGAAACAGATCACCTCACTACACTCTCTCCTACTCTGCACCTACGCTACACACCACTAGTGCCTCTTATGCACATATTTTTATCCATGTAAGATTATAAAAATTGATTTCCCTCCATTTCTCTCTTATTTTTTTGGTTCAACTTGTTTTCCTTTTTACCCTCACTTTGTCTTTGTCTCTTAAATTCCTTCACTATATTTTCTTTTGGTTTTGATATCCCTTGATAAGAATTTGTTTGGATTTTTCTTTGTTCTTGTCAATTAGGTCATTGGCAAACTTTTGGCTTGATCAATGATTTCTGGAAGAAATTGATACTAGAATCATCATTTTGTGTGGTTTCTTTCACCATTTATTTAGTAGCATATTATTTTTCATTTGAGTTGGAAATTAAGAAGATTGAAAAGAAAAAATGCACTGTTTTTCATTTTGCATTGCATTTAGGGTTTTGTGTGTTAAACTCGAAATTTTAAGAGTTGCATTAGGGAAATTTACTTTAAAAAATGTGTTTTCTACATTTTGTATGTTGCATTACGCTTTGTTTCTTCCCTCTCATAAATAGATTTTCATTGAAGAAAAGTATTTAATTTTATCATGTTGGATTACCTCTTTGGCATATCTAGGTGAAATTCATGGCGAGCCTTGAAAAATGAAACTTAATTCATGATAAAATTTAAAATTTATTGAATAAATCATAAGGAGCATTTGAAAAATTAACATAAACATATATAATTCTAGGCTAGAGTCGTATTCTCCCATATATAAACATAGGAGTTGCCATTTTTTTCCATCGTTACATTCATAAGGTGATATCACGTTCCATGTATGTCAGTCTATAGGATCGTTCTCCACATACCTTTGGGTATATTGGATGGCACTACACACATGAAAAATATATGAGAATGATCTCATCATATGGTTATGTATTAGAAAATAGTAGCATGGACTATGCTTCTATGTACCTTCGAGTATATTTTGGAAGTTCACAGTAAGTTTCTATCCTCACCTTAGGTAACCGAGTTGGCCACCTTGTAAACTATGATACACCTAACACAACATTCTTGGATATTTTTTTCCCATACGTAAATCCTTGGTTCTATAAGGTTGTATATTGTAGTTCACACTTGCTTGGTAATGCCTTTTGCCTAGTTACCCCTTTTTTATTTATTTTCGTTGTTAATTTTTAAAATTTATTAAATTAACATGGAAGAAGAACATTCTCAACCACGTCATTCACATATGATGTAAAGATTTCCTGTTATTCCACCTAAGGAAACTCCTATAGGTCACAAAAACAAAAAGATACAAACTATCGAGTCTTTTACTTTGGGAGCTACCCTTCTCCAAATCCATCCAAAATTACAACTACAAAATCATCTCTTCTTGTGAGTAATGAACCTAATATCACTTCATTATTAGCTCGTGAGACTCACATAGTCAAAACATAAGCACTCCTATGGGGTAAAATACACGGTGTATGGAGAATGAAAACTACCCTGAAAAGCCTTCCCGGGACCTTTGATAGACTATAAGATTATCTACAGAAGCTACCAAGTTATACACATGTTAATCTATCAAATATCAGTTAACCAAGTATGGAAAGAGTGCTTACCTCAAATGTCCTTCTAGATTTGTTTGGAGATCTCAATGTAGCCAAGAAGAACTCCTTCAAAGCTAGCTCCAAGACAATTCCTACACAAAGGAAAGGCAAACACAATCACAACATACAATCTCGAAAACTAATATAAGAGTGCACAATGAACATATATTTGTATACAACTTAAACTACTCAACTCGACAAGTATCGAAATGAACAACTCAATGAACAATATTACCGACACTATGGAGTAGGTAACGCAACTGCAGTTCTGTATTAATAACGAAAGAGTGATTACAACCATTCATTGTATCAGTCTTCCATTGCCCCTTCTTCTTCTCTCTCTCTCTCTCTCTCTCTCTCTCTTCTAGCTCACTCTTTCAGATTTGAGTTGATGCTCAATAGCTTAGTAGGCTATCCTTTCAAATGCTCTAACCCTTTTCACAATGGCCCTCTCACTACTTATGTAGCAATCGAGTTAGGGCTGCCAAGGTCCTTATAGAGTTCATTAGGGAAAAAGAAATGAACTTGCCTCTTTTTCTAGCTCTTTCTCATTTTCCTTCTTTTTCAGATTGGAATTTCCCCAAATACTTTGATTTTTCGAAATTTCCCTGCCTTTCTTGAGAAAATTTAGGGATAAATATCTAGATATTTTGTGAGCGGATTCGTTGGCTTAACCAATGGACATATCTTCATTTCACTAACGCTTCCCCTCGTCTAACGACTTGAGTTAGCAAGGTGACTAATGCTCCCTTTTGCTTGGTAACAAGCATTATAAAGAAATTTAGTCGTGAAAAACTAGCTTTAGTGTGGATTCAAGGCCTCCAATTGTGGACTTTGCTTTATTCATGCTATGTTTCACCTCTGAGTTGATGAGGAGGTCATTTTGTTGTATAAAATATGCCCCCTAAAGTGTGAGATCAGAGGCAGAGATGATGGCCGAAATACTTTACTAAAACTGTAATTTTCTGTCAAAATTTTTAGAGAGGGAGAAGCTTCAGGCGGCAAGGAAAACCTAATACAACACATATATATAATTGCTAAAATCATGTCCTGAGTCGAGCATTCCAATGGTCAGTAGCTATGTCAGAGTAATCTTTCTCCAAAAATATATAACAATGTTGGCTGTCAATAAGCACAAAGTGGATCCATTGTCATAATAGAATCAACCTGAAACAACTGTCACCAAAAAACAATATCTGCAACTTGGGAGAGGAAACAAGGCTGAATGATGCAAGCCTCTACAAAAGGTCTTGATTTCCGCTTCACCGAACAACATAGATCGATACATGTGATAAGATGTTTCATCGTCGAACATGCACGAAATCATCTGATTACCAGTCAATAATGGAGACCGTTAATAGATGCGAGGAAGGCCACTGATAATGGTGATGGTATCCAAGATGCATAGTGCAAACTAGTGAGTGTGAAAGATTTATTTGTCATCGAACACCTGTAGAATCGCTTAACCAAGAGCCAATAATGAAAACCCCTGATAAAACACAAAGTAACTTGCCACTAATGTCTACAAGAACCAAGGCATTAAATGTGTTTTTGGGTTATCTTCCTAGATAGAGTGTTGAAGTAGATAGGAAGAAACCTGTCAAAAGGTAGGAAATGACATGTCCTACACTAGTCGACACGAAACTAGACAAGAGTGATTTTGTTTTTTGAGGAATATTTTGAGCATTTGGGTCTAAATAAAGGAGGGCATGATGAAAGGGTATGTGTGATCGGTTGAAAAAGGAAACAAATGGGTAACCCTTGAAAAATAGAAGGCACAACAACGGTTTTAACGAGACAACACTAGATTCATGAACACTGCAGAGTGTTATGATACGGAGATGCAATTACATCAGGGTCTATAGGCTAAAACTCATAGGATTTGTAGGGTTCATATTGAGAGGCCATCAAAGTGAAGGTTTATCTGAGGGAGTTTCATGTTCAAGGGAACGATTTCTTCCAAACCACGCTTTCTAATATCGAACATAGTTGTATTGTCCACTTTCCCCGTCTGATTAATTTAATGAGTCGAGATGGGTAAACTCATCAATATTTTCATGTTTAACGAGTCTGAAAAGGATCGTGAAAAGAACAACTCTTTTCCCTATCTGATTAGTTTAATGAGTCCAAACAGGCAAACTCGTCGATTTTTTCATGCTTTAAGAGTCCGAAAAGTATCATAAAAAGAACGACTCTATATCTTATCTGTGTAATTTAAAGAGTCTAGACTAGAAAACTCTGTGTTATTTTCATATTTAGAGAGTCTCAAAAGATCATAAAGCGAGACTCCATGGTGGTCCCTTTGTCATAGTTGTTAACCGAGTGTGACAAAAGTTTAATAGTATTCTCGGATCGATTAGTTTTATGTTAGTTAATCTATTGAACCCGAATAAAGAGAAACCTACTTTTAATAGATGTCAACCTCACTTTGTTACGACTAAGAGGTGACGGACTAAACTCATTTTTCATCATGAGTTTTTAATGAGTCACATGATGATAAAATAAATACTTTCATCAAAATTTTTAATGAGTTCGATGAACAAAACTCAAGGTATCTTTTTCAGTTTAATAAGCGAGAAAAAGAGGGAAAAGAATAGCTCATTCCTTCATCATAGTTTTACGAGCTCGAAGGAGGGGAAAAACGCAGGGATTTGTCGATTTAAGAGTGAGAAACAGTCCCGAGAAAGAAAGTGCTCTTGCTTCCATATATTTTTAACAAGTCCAGTAACAAAAAGCTCGAGTTTTTTAGTTTAACGAGCGATAAAAGTACCTAAAAGAATGCTCTTGTTCTCTTTATCGAGTTTAACGAGCCGAAAGACATAGCTTGGGATTTTTTCAGTTTGAAGAGCAAGAAAAAGGGTGTTACACTAAAATTTGTCACCATGACTATTTGCAGTTAGTATGGCTCCATCAACAGTCATACTATCCTCCTTGGCAAGCCTCATACCTCTGCTCTCCATGTCAAACTTCAAGAAAGAGAGAAAGTCATTAAAAATATATTTATCTATGGGTACGCAGTTTCTCTCAACCTTACCTGCGTGTACGCAACCCAAGTTCATAATACCTGCGTACTTGTATGCTCTGTATGTAAAAGGGTGGGTGCGTACTCCTGTAAAGGTCAAAAGGCGCGAGTTTCATCTTAAAAAAGTTACTTGTGGTCAAATCTAGAGCATTCTAGAAGATGGTTTGACGTGTATTGAGCGCCTCCAGATGGTTCATGTATCCCTATGAAAGAGGAACTTATCCCATCAAGAGGGGAGCTACCCCATCCAAAGAGGGGCTTATCCCATTGATGGTGGACCTGATTAATGTTGAGATTTTCTGTTTGAGTCAAATAGGAAAAAATCTCTGAAGGATGACAACAATAGGGATTCAGTTCCTAGATTAGCTCCAGGTTGTTGGGAGGGAGTTAATGCCTCCTATATTTGATGTGAGGGAGTTATGAGGCTGTTAGATTCTCTATACTATATAACAGGCAATCATTTGGATGATTTGCTAAGAGAGTGTGAGGATTTCTTGATGTAATCTCCAATTTGATTAATATATTCATGATGCCTATGTTTGGTGGATGTAGCCCAGATTGGTTGGGTGAACCACGTTAATTCTTGTGTTTATGTGCTGTGTTAATTTTGCTGTGTGTTTTTGAAGTTGCTGTGCACCTGATCCAACAATTGGTATCAGAACTCGTTGGAGGAGCGGTACTGCTGGAGCACGGAGTTGGTTTGAAGGTAGATCGCGGAGTTGGCTGTGCTGGAGCAGCGCTGATCGATGGTGGAGCGTGACTGCTGTTGATGCGTGGAGAATTGATTGCCGGTGCATTCTCCAGGTATTCTATTTCAGTTTTTAAAACAAACACACCTGCGCATTGAATATGGGAAGCAATCCTTGCTGTTTGTTTTAGATAGTGGAACCAAATTTAGATATTGTATTAAGGATCCGGTGGCTCATGAATCCACACAGAACCGTAACTGTTTTTTATAACTGCAAAACTAGATTGTAATCTGGTTAAGTGTGTGGGCTATTTTTTTTTAAATCGCTATGCTGAGAGAGCACTCCGCGGACGTATGGGTTGCGTATACCAGTTCTGGGTTGCGGATTCCCATATGGATTTGTTCTGTGGATGTGCATTCGGTGGAAGAGCTCAATGTTGATAGCAAATGGAGCGCAGATCCATATAATCCATTCATGATTGTATAAGCCACTGAATGTGAGTCACGCAGGCGTATCCTTACCAAGTTCACCATTCATATTCACAAAGTATTAACCCAGTATTTACTCTCAGTATTTTTTGATTTGTTGTGCCTCCGTATGGAAATGTGTATTATATAGTCGTTAACACGATGGACCATTAAGTGTTTTTTTATGGGGAGCCATGTTTTTTTGTTTTTTCACATAAAAGAATTTGTTTGTTCTTTTCGTGAGGAAAATAACACAATGGACCATTAAGAAAGCACTTATATTGGTGCAAATAAAACAAGAAGTGTTGTGTTTTGAGATTATTTAATTTGCACACTAAACAAACAAACCAAAAAGGGGGCATAGATAGAATTTTTTTGTGTGAAGTGCAAAGGGCAGTTTTTTTTTAAAGACAAAGGCAGAAAGGCATAGGCAATTTTTTGTTTATTGCTGGTTGGATATTGGAGATTTTTTTTTTTTATTGCTGGTTGGATATTGGAGATTTTTTTTGGTTGATACAAATGGCGAAAACTCAAAGTGCCTGGTTTGAAATTGAGAAATTTAATGGCAAGAATAATTTTGAGATCTGGAAGGTGAAAATGCATGACTTGCTTGTCCAACAAGGCGTGGTAAAGGCTTTGATGGGTAAATCCAAACAACCTTACAACATCACAGACGATGAGTGGGACGAAATGGATGAAAGAGCTGTAAGTGCTATTCAATTATGCCTGGCGGACGATGTTCTGTTTAATATTGTGTCGGAGACAACAACTGCTAGTTTGTGGACGAAACTGGAGAAACTGTACATGGCCAAATCCTTAACCAATAGGATTCTCCTGAAGCGACAGTTGTACGGTTTGAGAATGAAGGAAGGTACATCGATTGCTGATCATTTAAATGCTTTTAATACTCTTCTTTTGCAATTACAAAGTATAGAAGTAAAAATTCCATCCGAAGATAAAGCTATTACTTTATTGTGCTCTTTGCCCGAATCATGGGATCATTTTGTTACTTCTATAAATCTTAGTTCATCAGAAACTATTGAGTTTGATGATGTAGTTGCATCCTTATTATTGGAAAAAACAAGGAGGAAGTCGCATTCCGAAACCTCTACATCAGAAGCTATGATGGTTAGAGGTCGTTCGAAAGAAAGATGCCCTAGGAAGCTGAGCGACTCACGTTCAAAGTCAAAAGGGAAGAAGAGTAAGCTAAAGTGTTGGTTTTGTG
>APFE030859120.1:0-42109 GCA_000404065.3 Pinus taeda
GAGGAGGAATCAGAAGATGAAGAGCCACAAACTATGGGTGTGAGAAGATTAGTTCGAGAAAGAAGGCAGCCAGAAAGGTATACTCCATCTGCTTTATATTCAAATTTTGCTTTATCTATTATTGACGATGATCCCAGATTTATGAAGTAAGCAATAGATTCAGAGCATGGAAAAGTCTGGAAAGAGACCATGGTTGATGAAATGGCATCTTTGCACAAAAATGAGGCTTGGGATCTGGTGGAGTTGCCAGCTAGAGGGAAACCCATTGGCAGTAAATGGGTGTTCAAGAAGAAGACCAATGTTGAAGGAAAGGTGGAGAAATAAAAAGCTCAGTTGGTAGAAAAAGGTTATTCCCAGGTGCCGAGAATTGATTTTGGTGATATTTTTTCTCCTGTTGCCAAGGTAACTTCTATTAGATTTCTTTTATCTTTTTTTGCTGCTTTTGATTTGAGGTAGAATAGATGGATGTGAAGACAACATTTCTTCATGGGGATCTAGAAGAGAAAATATACATGAAGCAACATGAAGGCTTTGTAGTGAAGGGTAAGAAAGAATTGGTATGCAAGTTAAAGAAGTCTTTGTATGGGTTAAAACAGTCACCAAGGATGTGGTCACAGAAATTTGATACATTTATAGAGGGACTTGACTTCACCAGAAGAAAAGAAAATCACTGTGTGTATTTTAAATTAATTGGTGACTGTGTTATTTATCTAGTCTTGTATGTGGATGATATGTTGCTGGATGGAAATGATAAATAAATTATCTAGGATTTGAAGACCCAATTGTCCTCCAAATTCAACATGAAAGATCTTGGTATGGAAATTAAAAGAGATCAAGCAAAGAGGAAGCTCTCGTTAAACCAGAGGAAGTATGTTGAGACAATATTGCAATGGTTTAATATGTAGGATAGTAAATTAGTGAAGGTTCATATTCCTGAAGGTGTGAGGTTATTTGCTGAACAGTGTCCCAAGACACAAGAAGAGGAAGAGGGCATGTCCCGTGTTCCATATGCAAGTGCAGTCGGTAGCCTGATGTATGCAATGTTCTATACTAGAACAAACATTACACATGTAGTGGGAGTATTGAGAATGTTTATGTCAAAACCAGGGAAGGAGCACTGGATAGCAGTGAAGCGAGTTTTGAGGTATTTGCGTGGCACTAGCGATTATGGTTTGTGCTACCAAGGAAGACCAGGATTGGACAGAGTGTTGGATATTCATGGCTTTGTTGATGCAGACTGGACTGGAGATCTGGATCAGAGAAGACCTACAAATGAGTATATGCTTAACCTATCTGGAGGTGTAGTTGGTTGGATGAGTAATAAACAATCTGTAGTGGCACTATCAACTACAGAGGCAGAATACATGGCAGCTACTCATGCAAGCAAGGAAGCATTTTGGTTGCAGAGATTATGTTCAAATATGGGGTTAGTACAAGGAGCTATAAGGATAGACTGTGACAACCAAATTGTAATTTTCATGGCAAAGAACCCTGCATATCATTCAAAGACAAAGTAAATTAATGTTTAGTATCACTTTGTGAGGGATATGATAGAAGATAAAAATGTGTTGCTAGTAAAGGTGGACAATTTGAAGAATATTGCAGATGCATTGACAAAATCTGTGAACTCTGAGAAGCTCTCTTGGTGTAGAGAAACAATGAGCGTTTCAGGGTTAGATAAATGAATAAGCTCTCTTGTGACCCCCTATGGAAAGAAAACAACAAGTGGGAGAATGTTAGGTTGTGTTATATTCTTTGCACAACTACCCCACGTAGTTAACTGGGGGGTTAGAAGGGGGGGGAGCCCCCCCTTCGTTGCGCCAATTGCATAGCAGGGAGAGTCACAGGGGGTTTGAGGGGTGCAGGTAACCCCACTCTATGGGGTCCAGGGTAGCACCTTAGAAAAATTTGGTTTTGGACCCTATGTTAGGTTGGGCGGACCTACCTATGGTTTTGTGCATCATTTTTGCACATGGTTTTGGACGCAATAGTTTTCGGTCCATGGTTCTGGACATAATGGTTTTCGGTCCATGTTTTTAGACACGATGGTTTTCAGTCCATGGTATTTGATACTTTGACATGTATAAATATGTATTTTAACATTGAAAGGAACATAATGAAAAATCAAGCTGGTTGTCCCGGTTTTGGGATCCAGGGAAAATCTCTGTGTATATGTGTTTTATGTGTTATGCTCTCACATTGTTTATTTTCTATGGTTTAGAAACCGTATGCAGGTAATTTCTATATGGGGTTAAAACCTATATATTCCTTGTATGATAGAGAAAACACATGCATGTACATCATCACTCTTTCCAGAACTTAATGCAGTGGCCTACACGATCTTCACATCGTTGCCCGGAGACATAGTCCCTCTTGGACGAACTCCATTATCAACGTCTTATGTTTTATGTCGCTGATAATTGTCATGTTCCCTCTTCTTTACAACATGCATGTATATTCCTTTATGCTCTTTTAAATGAAATTCTAATCACATCATGAAAGCAAAAGATCTTGGTTAAATTCAGGAGTTGAGTCAACTCAGATCAAGTTAGTTATCAGAGTGGTCTTTGCGTGGATGTGAATTGAGAGTGTGGACAATGGAATATGCAATATTGGAGGATGACAGAGCAATGTACAAGACCATGCTCAGAATTTTCAAAAAGGTGGAAATAATATATGAAGCTCTACAAAAACATATAGAGGCAAAAGAGCAATTGTAGCTTCAGTTGCGAGCCACGGAAGATGCCCTGGAAGGACTAAAACACAACAGCCAAAGTCTTCAAGTAGATAACGTTGAATTGAAGATGCTTCTACTTGAAGAGAAAGAGGGGAAATAGATTTTTCTACAATAGCTACAAGCTAAGGACGAGGCCTTGGAAAAGTTGCAGTGTGACCCATGTGAGGTAAAAAGTAATTTTATGAATTCATGTATGTTTCCTAATGATCATTTCGTTGTTTTTTTAAATCATACTACGGGAATTGGCTCCAAACTATTGAAGAAAATGGGGTATGAAGGAAAAGACGTGGGCATTAATGGCCAAGGCATTGTCAACCCCATCAAAGTAGAGGAATTACCCCATCAGGCAAGACTTGGGTATGTCGGAAAGGAAGTTGGGGAATTCATCGAGACAACCAGTGAACCACCAACAAGAGATGATGAGAATACCTCATGAGTTCTTTCCAACTCGATAGTGGAGGCAAAAGATGTTGATTTCCTTTCAGTTTCATCTTCACATAGTATGTTTTCTGTTGGAGATTTGGAGATCCCAATTACAGGGACAAACATGAGGCTCCTTACCAAGATGAGGTACAAGGAGGAAAAATAACTTGGTGTTAATAACCAAGGCATAACTCAACCATTGGAGGTTGTGCAGAGACCTCAATTTGCAAGCTTGGGATACATTGAAGGAGAATGCTCAAAGCTTTCAGATGCTTCCAAGACATCAATGAAATCATCAAGGGAAGAGAATGATGGGAACACATCACCATCATCCCATGGTAGTGCCCATTGCAGGGAAAGAACTAAGGTAAGCTCTCATCGCCATAATGACACCAGAGATAGCAAGGAAAGGTATAACTAGACTCGATATTCGAATGTTCATTCTTATTATAATCATGTTGTTAAATATGAACGTAAATCATGGAATCGAAAAACATGTACCTTTTGTGGATTACATAACCACACATTTGATGAGTGCTGGAAGAGAATGGTAACACGAAAAAGGATGTTGCGGTGAAATACCGTCTCAACAACAGGCAAAGAAGAGACATGTTAAGAAGATATGGAGGAAGAATACCTATTGCATTCATTGCGATAGAGGTGGCCATCAAAGAGCCACTTGTTGGAGGCTCCATCTAGAGCAGCGCCTCAAGGACAAAGCATTAGTGCATGAACCAGTGGAAGAAAAAATGTTGGACAATAAAAACCACCACAGGGGGTTGACCCATTCACATCAATAAGTGAAAAATGGTTTCTAGATATGTTATCTTTTCATGGTCGTGCTTTTGTAAATCATTTGTTTCATTTTAAGATGTAAAAGTGATGATGTGTTTTCCATCACTTGTTAAGCGACAATGATGTCTTGTCTTATTTTGAGTTGCATTTTAAACTGTGAAAGTGATGTTGTGTTTCCATCACTTGTCAAAGAAACAATAGTGTTTGGCCTTATCTTTGTAAATCATGTGTTGTAGTGATGAGGTGTTTCCCATCACTTGTTGAAGCAACAATTATATGTTGGCCTTGTTTTCATAGTTGGGGTATTGTTTCTATTTTGATGTAAACTTGACCACCGAGTATGTTTTATAAACTCATGGAAAGTATGGGATGCTTGGGTCATTAGTTGGTCATGTAAATCAAGCATGTAATTTTCAGAATTGTACTGCAGGCTTGCAGAGGTTGCAGGTGTCAGTTCATCACTTCTGGTTTCGAAGGACAAAGGTCAAGGAGAAGGAAGGGTGATATATTAGAAACTTGGAAGTGTAGATAGGGTACAAAGAAGTGGAAGATTATTTTCATGCTTTTGGAGGACCAATGCTCCTCAGTGAGGAGGATTGATATAGGTGGCTCAAGACAGAGGCAAAATTCCCCAAGGACTTAGAAAGGGTCAAAATTCAAAGTGGTCAAAATGCTCCCAAACCAGCACCAGATCGAAGTGCTCGTCGTCCTGATTCCAACGGTGCGAAGGAACTCAAATTCGAGCTTGTATGAGGGAGAAATATCCAGTCAAAGTTGGGTTATATGCCAGGTTTATGTGTCCTACAAATTCACGTCAACTGGCATGGGAACTTATCTCCTGAAAATGAGCGAAATTGTGGCCTCTTTAAATTGCCCAATACCCCTTATTTTCGAAAGATTTGAAAACGACTATTTAATTAAAAAAAATATTAATTTAGGTGGTGATCCATGAACCTCGCCACCTCTGTTGGACCCAACACTATATTAATTAAAAAAACAAATTGTATTTAAAAATGGCCGATGGGCCATGACCCCCGCCAGCCCCCAGCGAACTCCACATGATAATCACATCATATAACAAACATTAATGGGGTGGGCAAGCCACCTCCAATGGACCCGGCCCATGCCCCCACCAATGACACTTTCCTTGTATTCTGAGGGTGGTAGGGCTTGAACCCGCCTGGCCGGTGTGGCCGACCCGCCTCCCAGGTGCCGTCACACCACCATTGAAACGGTTATGTTAATACAGTTCCAATAACAAACCAAACCATAAATGTGCACGTAACCCTCCAAAAAAAAACTACACCATTTTTATAATAATAAAAAAAACTGTTGTGTGTAATTTTTTCGGAGGCGGGGTTGAACCTCCAACCTCCCGCGTAGTCGCCTCCGCCTTCTAGCCTTCTCTGTTGCCAATGAGCCACAGGCTCAGTTGTTGTTTTATCCACCCATGAAGTTTATAAAAATGAGCATTTCTTTAGTGCGCAGAGGCCAAGGAGAGTGCAGAAATCGAGACACAAAATTTTTAATTAATTTTGCAGGTGGAACCATGAGCGAGGAAAAGAGGTAGGCGGAACCATAATTGAACCAAATTTCCAAGAGGGTAAAATTTTTCCAGTGTCCAAATTGGACAAACTTTATATCGACCATACACCTCTCAGTGACATGAACCGAATGGCGCAGACTAAATTTTTATCTAGGTAGCAAACCTTCAGATGACCCAGAGGAGGGAATCTTTGAGGAATCTAAAAGATCCCTGTAGCCCTAGATTTTCACTTTGTCAAAATTCAGAAATTTGATAGTTTATTTTACACTATTCAATGCCATGAATCTGATGGTGTAATCAGATTTTCCATTTGATCATTCTAGTTCTCAGCCACTTTTCATAGTGGAGTGCAGGTCTCAGCATTCAATGTGTGAACAGTCATTTCCATGGTATTCGATGCCATGAGGTTGATGGTACAACCAAGTCTAGCATTTTATCATCCTCTTCTTCAAATAACTCTTTAATGTGAGGTATATACAGTATGATCATGTACTTCATTGTCTCTTTGCTTGAGATGCATTTTGTTGCATAGATCCCTATTTGATGTTTGGTGTGGGATCTTGTTTTGTTCTTGATGTGAGATGTACTTATTGTCATGTTTTTATTGAGATCCCTTTATCACCATCTTGATGGGATACTCTCATGTGTCGCCATGTGTGTTTGAATTGAGATCCCCTTTGATGCCATGATGGCAAGATGCTCATTATTAACATACGTGAAATCATGTCATGATAGGAGCCCTTTTTGTGAATGAGAATTCCTACAATGGAACATCTAGTGGAGCCACTCATGTGTGGGGCATATTCCTTGTATGACAAAGAAAACACATGCATTTACATCATCACTCTTTCCAGCACTTATTGTAGCAGCCTACACCATCTTGACATCGTGGCCCAGAGACGTAGTCCCTCTTGGATGAACTCTATTATCAACGTCTTATGTTTTATTTTGTTGATTCTTTTCATGTTCCCTCTTCTTTACAACATGCATATATGTTCCTTTATGCTCTTTTAAATGCAATTCTAATTACATCACGAAAGCAAAAGATCTTTTTTAAATCTGGGAGTTCAGTCGACTCAGATCACTTCAACAAAAAGTTCTAGCTATAGAGAATATTCAACAATTCCAAAATTTGAGTCTTAGAGTAAAGAATATTTAAGAGGATAATTTGTTAGAGATTTCTATGGGAACTTTAAAGGAAAGTATCCAGCACCATGTGTGTCTCTTTGAACCTAAATATATATAACATGATTTCAATATAGAAAGGAAAGTGGAAAGTGAAAATATGGCCACTAGAAAACTGGTCACTAATAACTATAGAGAAAATCATGCTCCCTCTCCTAAACCAACAAGGTTGAATCCTCAACAAATGGATGAAAGAAGAGAAAAGGGAGTATTTTTCAACTATGATAGAAAGTATAGTAAGGGGAATCAATGTAGTGAGAAGAAATTATTCTTCATAGACTGTGAAGATAAAGAATATAAAGAAGTGGAGACTTCAAAAGATATAGAAGTAGAAGAGACTACTCCAACAATATATTGCCATGCATTGGTCGGCATCATTACTACAAAAAACCTAAAGATAGAAGGATATCTCAAAAAGTAAAAGGTAATAATATTGATTGATTTGGGTAGTACAACTTAATCAATTACAACTTGGAAAAACTCTTAACTTCTTTGCATTTCCAACACCAAAATTTAAAGTAATGATTGTTGATGGAGGTACAATAAATTATCCAAGGAAGTTCCATAATATTAAGTTGAATATGAGGGAGTATTTATTGGTTAGTCCCATGATTGAAATCCAAATTCGTGGTTCTAATGTTATATTAAGGGTCTAATAGTTGCAATCATTGGGAATAAGCTCCAAATAATTTTCAATATATTTTCATAATATTTTTCTCATAAGGAAAAGAAATTGAGCTTAGAGGCATCCAAGGGAAACCTAGTAAAGTGATAAGCTCTAGTAGCATGTAAAAATTGTTAAAAAGGGACTAGAAAGGGTAGTTATGGCTCATACTTATTCAATTCAAATGTGATGAGGTGAGAATTAGAGGGATCAAAGTCCCCTAATTCATAGATTAATGTTTTTTCCTGACAGGGGATTGAGTCAAATCATCTATGATGTTATAACTATGTGCTTTCCTTGCATGAGGGTTATGAGTGGTATGTCTTCGAGGTGCTTGGGAATGTGTGGGAAAGGGTCACTACTAGGATGTTGAATCATCGGTGGCATATTGGTAGTGGATGGGTTAGTATTTAAAGAGGTCATATTAGACTCAGGAGGCATACCATATTAGCGGTTGCATAGTCTACAAGTAAATATTTTCATGGTATTTGCAAAATCCACAAGTAAATATTTGCAGAGTTCATATAAATATCTGATTGATGCTATCATGTGGGTTTCCTAACGAGGGTGGTAAAAATAACCTATAAGTTTACAAGAGGAACATACTTCTTGTTGGTTAGCTACAATATCTTATTGTGTTAAAGGATTTTATAATACTACTGGCTGTTGCAGAGCATGGGAAGCTCCTTACGAGACATTTGAACCCTAATTTCACATGCTTTTCTTCATATATTTGAATTCAATCATCTAGGGGTAATGATGTGTATAGTTCCAAAATTCTCCATATAATTTAGAGAAAGTTAGAATGAATATTTTTATTCTTCCCTTCTTAGGTGCACTATTATTATTGGAATTTGCAGATTGTTTTAGGAATATTTCCCTGAACTTGTAAATTCTAGTGTTGGGGATTTCTCCTTATCCTTGGTTTCCCTTTTTTTTACCTTTATCATTATTCTTCCCTTCATTCTATTGAGAAGGAGGGTTGGAAATATTGAGTTGCTCAAATTCTTATTTCTATTGCATCCCATAGAAGGTTAAACAAAATTAAATACCTTTTGTTGAGGGTGTGGGGTCATACAGTTGTTTTGAGGTGCACCAGGGAAGGGGTATTATGGGTTCCCATATGTATTGTAATATGTTTCAATCCTATCATTATTATAATAGATTTTTTATGGAGTACCAAACATGGGAGGGATACCTTTCATTCCATGAGAAGGTATTTATGAGGCCAGTAGGTTAGTGTAGTACCCCCTCATCATCAACATGGAGGGAGATGATGGCCCTACCATGTTTGGGAAGTTTTTGTATTTCCCATAATGATTCCTATGAGGATTTGTAGCATATGAAAGAGGGTTTCCTCCATATGGATTAAATTATGAAAAGGACCCAATGAATCCTTCAGCAACATTAGATGCACCCAATTTGGGCTGGTTAAATGGTTGCAAGTAGGGAGAATAAGGGATAATTGTATACAAGTACCCTAAATAAGAATATATTCACTCACAATGTTGATATTTTTCAATGGCTTATTACTCTATTTGAGGCATGGTGGTGGCTACATATTTAATGATGATGGGAAAAAGAGACTTGAGGAAGAAGTCTACAAAAAATTCTTTAGTGACTTCTCTGAAATTCATTTATATTGTATGTGATATGCATAGAGGAAAATTTCCTATAATCAATAAGGATTTTTAATCCTATCATGAAATATTGGTAACTAGAAAAAGGTGAGAAAGCCTTATCTAAGGATGTGTAGTCACTATGAGAGGAAACATTTTCTATGCAAAGTCACTAGGAACACTAGATTTCCCATTAAAAAACCATTTGGTAAAGGGGCCAATTAAGGCTCATTGAATGAGTCTCAAATAGGTTGAGTATTTAGTGACATTATTTGAGGAACATTAGAAATGAAAGGTCATAATATGGTTTATTTGTTCTTATCCTAGATTAATTTCAAATTTTAAAATATAAAGGGAGTTTGGTTGGGTTGGGAGGCCATGTGGAATCATGCCCAATGGGGTCATTGTGAGCTTTATTAAATATGGGTGATTCAATGAAGTGACAAAATGTAAATTTTGGAGTTGGATTTTCCATTACATGATTTTGGTGACCGCTAACTATATGAAGTAATGTAGTATCAGGCAATGCTTCTCCTAATATGAATGAGCCTAACAAGATGGCATCAAGTTATTATTATTGAGGAGTAGATCAAACTAGCAAATAAGAAAGACCAGTAACGCCTCCCAACTCTGGTGGGAGGCCTTGTAGGTGGAGAGGTTGTTGGGGTGCAAGCGGTCCCCTATTGTTCTCAATTTGTGATGAAGCATGTGAGTTTTGAGTGAGGGGGATTCAAGTTGTTTTAAAAAATAAATTGGTTTAGTTGAAGCATTAAAAACAAGGAAAATAAAATGTATGTCAATATTTCTTTATGTAATTCAAATGTTTTATCAATTGTACAATATTTTTTTGTTGGTGAAAAGTGAAACAACATAAAATATCAATGTCTTATGAGACCAAACATCCTTCCACTCAAAAGGTAAATAGACCTTCAAAAAGTTTTCAAAGGTGAGGAATGAATTCACTATAACAATAGTGAGGGTTGAAAGTAAGATTATAATGAGTATATTAAGGACACATTCTAGAGTGCTTGGCCACATTTCCCAATATCCTTTCAAAATCAACTCCAAGTTGATGACGGTGTTGGATACTTCAAACATACTGGGGGTTTCCCTGATGTGAAGTACTAATTAGACCTCACACAGTGTGGAGTAGGAGCCCCATCCGGAGTGTCGGCCTAGCCACCATAACACAAAGGTTCCTCTTGGTTTCAATGGATAAAATAAGAAATTATATACATAAAACTTGAATAAGTAAGTAAGATGACATTATGAAGCACCAATTGTGGGATGTAAAAGGAAAACTTCATGAGGGGAGAGAAAAAGTGAGTCCTTAAGAGGAAAGTAATAGTACTATCCTAGAAGAGGCACATGAGAGCATGAAAAGATTCATTAGCAAAATAGTTCACATATTGTTGGGTGTGGAGCCTGATTATATTTTGTATTCAAAGGTGTCAGCCAGATATATACCCCAGGAAGACTGTACACCCCTGCACGCGAGGGGGTGCAGGGGGCTAATCCCACCCGGCTAGGGGGTCTGGGGGCCAGCGGTCCCCCAATGGGGGTTCGGGGGCAGCGCCCCCAAAGCTAAAAATAGATGTAAAATTGCCATGTAAAATTCTAGTAATTTCTAGTCAATCTTTGTCGTTCATTAGAAGGATGATCTGACGGTAGAAGTTATGTTTAATTTAGGGTTTTTTACCCTAGAAGGCAACCCCTCACTATATATGAGGGAATTGTATTGTGTCTATATATATCTATATTATGAGTGAGGAAGAGAGAGGAGATTGAGAGTGAAGATGGTGTTACATAGGATCTACTATAGGTTGTATCTCTTTAGTTTGCTGGATAATATAATAAAAGGACTGGATGTTTCTCCATGGACGTAGCCCAAACTGGGTGAAACACGTATATCTGTGTCTCTCTTGTTTTATGCATTTTCTGTGCTTATATTTTTTCAATATTTTATGTGTTAAATTGCTCCGTAATATATAATTTTCTAACAACTATTAATATTCAGGAATACAACATACATTCAAAGAGATAAGTACCAAAGCCATCGAAATATTGAATTTCTCTAGTACATACGAACATAACATATATTGTAAGCATCCCAAGAATAGTCTTAAAACATTTTTGATACATGCATGAAAATCTGTTATCTCATAGAGATTCAATTATAAGGTGAAAAATTCAACTACATCAATTACAATGGCTAACACTAGTTCCAATAGTGGAACATTAAGTCACTTCTTGCTTCTCTAAAGACTAGTTTTCTCTCCTATGCTAAGTAAGGAAGCCAAGACTAGCTCTCCAAAGCTTAAGCCTTCAAAAGCCTTTCTCTTGAGTTATGAGGTCACTTTTATAACAAGGGGGATGACCTTTCATATCCCTGTGACTCTTGAATTACCCTCATGGTTCTTGGACTTCAGTTATGACCTTTTTACTTCTATGCAACTCTTGAACTTCTAAATGAATTTTGGACTTCTTCTAAAGACATTTTGTCCATATATAACTAAGTTAATTTTCATATTCCACATATGGTTCTGGACTTCCACTTATTTTCATTTACAATTATTACAATAATACATCATGAATTCCACACCATCATGTGATGAGACATGACATGTCACTATTTTTGATAACTAGGAGTAATTGTGACTGATGACATGGACTTTCTCCAATGGTGAAATGGATTCCACTTGTGTCTTCAAATCTTTATGCAGCGTCAATCATTGATGTCCACACCCTCAAAAGGGTCTTTGATGTAGTGGAATCTTTGGGGTGTTTTTATCATCAAGGTTCAAGTTTTCTATTCATTCTTCATGTAGCTTCCTTCGTTTATTCTCTTTGTTTGATCTTTGTTGTGTGTGCTTTCCATGATATTTTTGGATTACCTGCATCTGCAATCACTCATGACAAGAAATGATCATCCTAAAAATATCCTATTCTACCATATTTTATGCATATTTTTTTTCCATTTCGTTTTAGTGTGCTCAAGAGGGATAAAGGGGGCTTCTGGGTGCATGGTCACACTTTGACAGGTTGAAAGGATGAAGGGGAAAGGCTTTGTAGATTCAGCATATGCTCATGTGCTCAAAAGAGGGATACAATAAATGTAGGGCACATGATGTAAGTCCGAAGGATGAAGGGGAAGGCTTCAAGCTTCCGAAGTGTGATGGGAGCTCAAGGGAGAGAAAGAGGACATAGGGGGCACACTTGAATGTTGAAGATGAGGATTAATGCCTTCAGAGTGCGCTCATACGCTCAAGAAACCAAGAAGGGTGAATCCCTTCGGTTGAAGGAGTTATCTCAAGGAGGGCATGTCCCTTCAGGTCGAACACGTGCACTCAAAGGAAACCAATGAGGGTGCATGATGCAAGTATGAATGTTGAATAATGAAGCTTCTTGCCTTCAAAGTGCACTCATGCGCTCAAGAGGTCAAAGAGGGCACATAGCACAAGTTTGAAGACTGAATGATGAATCTCCATGCTTTCAAAGTGAACTCATGTACTCAAAGTTTCAATAGGGAGCATGGTTCATTTTGGAAGGCTGAAGGCTAGAACTTAAGGCCTTCAGGGTGTGCTCATGCGCTCAATAATGGCACACTTCTTCGAGTCGAAGGAGTGTGCTCACAAAAGATTTAGTCAATTTGGAGGGCGCAGTTCAGAACAAGGAAGGGGATTCGTGCTTTGGGAGTGTTCCCAACTCTTAGGGAGGGTGTAGGGTGCACTTCCAAACAAGGAATGGTCTCCCATCAAGGCTTTGGAGTGTGCTCATGCACTCTTATCCTTAGTGAGCTTTTGCAACATAAATTTGTCTAAGTCTAGGTGATAAGTCAAGGGGTGAATAGGATGTTTTTAAATGTAAAAGCATGTGTGACTCATACCAACTCATCAAGAAAAATTAGAAAATATTTAAAAATGATCAACATACATCAAAAGCCACTTTGTACACATTCCCCAAGTACCACGAGTGAAGTGTATGCAATTGCAACCGAAAAGTGTCATTTTACAACAACAAAGATGTTATGACCATGAAATGCACCTAAATATGTTCTAATCAATGTGAGGACACTTGAAACTCATAGAATAACATGAGGCAACACTTGGTGGTCAAGAAAACACTAGATACGATGGTGATAGTAGGCTCCAAAATTTGCATGTAGTGAAATTTTGGAGGGTTTTGTAGCAGAGACAACACTTGGTGACACATTGGGTGGACTTCAACTTATCTTTCCAAGAATATATTTTGGTTAAGGGTTAGACCTTCAAGAAGTATTGATTTCCTTGATTTCCCCTTTTCAACCCAACTTTATATATAGAATCTCACTTTTCTCTACTCAGTTGAACACACATAAAAGATACACCCTATCACAAATGTTTCAATACATGAAAGGGTAATGTGCACCGCAGGTTTGTGATATTCATAGTATAAGTTTTCATCTCTGGTGTTGCTTCAGCAAACCTGGAAAGTACCCCGACAAAGTCACTTCATGAGCATGAACGTTGCTTCACTTCCAGCGAGCCTAGTCCATACCCCGACGAGGTTACTTGCTTCATCTCCCTATGTAGGAATAATATCTCTTATATCAACCTTTATTTGTTTATTTAAACATGGATCTAATATGTTTCCTTGAGGTTCTCCTCTTGGACAAATCATATTTTCCATATGGACTTAGTTCAACCTATGGAATTTTTCCAAAAAACGAAGGAGAACAATAGAAATCCAACTTCTATGATTGTCACACTTATATTTTATTCCATGAAAAAGTCCCTTTTGATTCATGCACTTTTCCACACAAGGTATTATTAAGGAAATATGAAAGAAAGGCATAGAAAACCAAAAGTAGAAACAAGAGACAAAGCAAATGGATACTGAAGCCAAAAATATCATACAAAAACAAAATAGATGCAAAGACCATATGGAGAGTAGGAAAGAAGGTGGATGCAATGCAAGAATAAATAAAAACAACTAAGCCTACTCCTAACCTAATCAGTTATAAGGTTCGGGCTAAGTGTAATGATATTTCCAATGTAGCCATCGTCGTTCCCTACCTACAACCACAAAGATACAAGCAACTAAAAGCAATATAAAAATATGTGCAATAGAAAAGATAAGAACGTTGAAAATTTGAGCAATAACATGAAGGTATAGCTTATTACCAAAAGGATGTGACATACCGATTAGTTTGATCTTCTTTTAAACTTTACCTTGTTGTTTGAAATGTTGATTATACAAACCTTGTAGGTTGCTTGTGAATTCATGTTCATCTGCGCTCTCAGTTTTTGAGAACATTAAAAAGGATAAAACTTGTTATTTGCATAGGATATTTCCATGTAAGATTTCTCTAATCATTCAGTGATTGGATCTTGATATTCAAAGCAACCAATTTGAAAACCCTGTAACTTATAGGAAAATGAATTTTTAATTATAGTATTCGTATCAAAATGAGAATCTTTGGGATTATGATCATTTTGGTTGATTAACATATAATATTATCGATTCTCTATTGGTTCCATTTTTATCCAATTACATGCAAAGTCAACAATAAGAAAGCATAGGGAATTCAAGACAATTATTGAGATTATAGAACTAGGAAACCAATCAGAATACTAAGTTGAAAAAAGGCTAGAAACATATGTCATATCAAACTCAGTAATAACACAAGGCTTTTGGTCAGTGTTGGCTTGAGGGGGCTTGGACCCAAGTTCAGAGTTAGCTGTGCTAGCCAACAAAACCCTACACTATTGACCCTTTCGGCAACAACCCACATAGCACAGGCTACAATCTCACCTAAGGCAGTATTGCGGGATTCTAAAACTGGGTTTTTGCATCCAAAGAACTATGTGATGTGTTTCTATTAAAATTAGGGCTTTATCCCGACCTTCGGAAACCCTAACCCTTAAAACTTAGAAATTACAGTAACTAACAGTTACAGTAACTAACAGTTAGCAGATCTAAACCCCTCATCGATTACGCTAAATATTCATAACATCATGTAAATAAATAGATCTAGTTCTTCGTGCATATATCAAGTACTTTTCTAGATTAATTGCATTCATTCAAATGAAAAAGTACAGTAAATTCAAAGATAAACAATAATACACATATACGCAAATAATTCTTCAAAAAAATCCTTTATTATGCTTAAATCTTCAATTACAGACTCTTCCAACCCTATGCATACAACTACAGGGGCCTGCACACTCAACTACGGACTTACCAAGGTGCACACACATATTTATGAGCCTTCCCCTTCACCTAAGTATAGAAAACAGACCCAAATCTTGCACTTCTATCTCTTACTTAGATCATGGATTGATATATATAACTCTTCTATGACTTATTTTTATATCTTTCTGCATTACAATACCATGGTCTGTGAACCATGGGTGGGCCACAAAACAACTTGACTCTTAACAAACTAAGGGGCTTTGACCTTCCTAAAGCCCCTTTGACTCCTATCGACCTACACTACTCGCACTCCACTCCTCAAAATGCAGAGACTTTACAATATTAACAAAACCTTACAAAATTTGACCCTAATGGACCTCATCCCAACAAATACCCAACACAAAGTCGTGACTCGTCCCAAATTACTCTATTGTTGTTGTCGCAATCTTTGCTTGTAGACCATTGAACTCTATCTACAAAGTTTAAAGATCTGTTCTTCCCTGTGCAGTAGCCTAACAAACTTCTTTGACCTATTTCTCTATGGTTGGACCTTCCACTGCAAGGCCCATGGCTCTTTGTGTATGTTTCATAGCCTTCAGCATGCTCTGAATTGTCTGTGTTAACTGGCTTGCCACAGTAGCCCAAGGATGCATCCTTTAGGATATGATGGAAGCCTTTCGACGTAGCTCATCAATTTGGATCTTCTAGATGAACTTTCCACCCTATAGTCTGGTGAATCTTTGTGTAGGTGCTAAGGTCTACATTGTTCCCCTGATCTCATCAAACTGCATTTTTTTCTCGGTGTCTTCTTCAATTTTCTACAAGTGTGGATCCTCCTGCAGTGAGGTCCACATCTCCATCGTTTTCTCAAAAAATTGGTTGTATTCCTTAACTGCAACTTCCAAAGTTTTCATATCTTCTTTAATAGCATCCTCGCACTACTCTCTGACTTCCGGAGGAGTGGTTGGCTGCAACTTAAGTTGAAGCTCTTATATCTGTAGTTGCAACTCAAAGCGGACCTTTCCAATTTTCTCCCTAGATTTTTTTACCGCAACAACATATGAACATAACATATACCACAAACATCTGAATAATAGTACTAAAACATTCATGATCATGTATTTCTCATTTTTCATTTAGCAGGGTCCATCAAAAGTATGCAACATGGGTACTCCTTGGATGAGGAATCAAATTTTTCATCCAATGAGTGTTTTCGCTCGAAATTTGAGTAAACCAATAGGGAGATAAGTTAAGAATACAAGTTGAAAAAATAGTTTTTTCTTTTTTCCCTATAAACTTTTATGATGTAATCTAATCTTATTTTATTATTTCTACTATTATTTTATAATTTCCTTAGGAGGCCCATTTTAGACCTCAAAATTCCCCTAATGGTTAGTGTAGTTTTCTTCCAGAGGTGAGGTTTGTGAGAAGAGATTGCGCAGTTCACTAACGTATGCAGTGGAAGGTAAGTCACTTTGCCTAAGAGAGTTCTCATTGCATTGTGTGGGGAGGGGAGCCTTTGAATTGTACACTTTTATTTTTCAAGGGTATGGAAGAGGTACTTGTGGTTAGCTAGAAGTGCTCTATTGTGCTATGCATGGTAGAGGTGATCAAAGTAGGTTGAATCCTACCATGATGCAACAAGTTGAAGCTTTCCTTTATAGAAGCAATTGAGAAAAATATTGAAGTATTTATGTGTTTAATATGTTCTTATTGTATTGATTAATAATTATGCTTACATGAATTCTTTTTAAAAAGATTATTGGTGTTTAAGTATTATTTACTTTATGAATTAATTAAATTATCACAATATTGTTTAACCCCCCCTCTCAATATTGTCCTAGTTTTAAACATCTCAACAACCTTTAGAAAATATACGAGGCATTATTTTTTCTTATGTTTGAGATTGTTTTTTTTTTAATAAGTAGATGGTTCACATGACTATATAAAAAATAATTGTGCCATTTTCACAAATTCTTAGTTTGTTTTACGCATAATTTTCTTGACTATAAGTCACTTATGTGGATCTACTAATTTGTAATTTTCATTATGTTTCTTTATACTTTTGAGTTTGGTGGCAAGCTATAATATCCTACCCTTAGTCATTGCTAAATTTTAGTTATATAGGAAATTAAGTTGGGTAAAATCCATTAAAAATAACCACCTTTTTTTCACACGGATGACCCACACTAAATATATCTACATTGTTTAGTTAAAATTGAATTTTCTTGTAAGATTTTTGGACTAGAAGAGAAACTTTTTATCCAAGTAAGCTCTTCACCTCACACTTCGTGTGACCTTGATGAATAAAAATGGATCCTATTTCCCATTCATCTCCCTTGTTAAGTAGATTAAAAATTCCACATAGAATCAATTAGATAAGGAAGTAAGCACCCCATACATTCACACATGATGTATTTTCTTGAAAGAATACAATCTCATATATTTTAACTAGAAAATTAGTATCTATCTAATGATATCCACATCTTACAATCAAATACATGAGAATGACACCTATCCACTTGCACACGGTGGACATCACACACTGCAAGTTCGTTTAATACTATAGTTGACGAGTATGCTCTTCCCCTTGTACTCATAAGCGATTCATGTGAATAAAAATGTTATAATTATTTATAAAGAACTTGTTCATTCATTCATTAAATTAAATTTTTTGGACCACCCTCCCAATTATAAGCCATCTTAATATCAATCTTAGTTAAACACAATAAGATCCTCCATCAAGAGGTCAAAAAATAATATTGTAGGTTGAGTAGGATTTTATAAGTATGCATCCAAATAAATACCATTAGTAATTTTCATTTGAAACATATAATTTATATTTTTATGAAGCTTAAATCCTTCATCATCCAATGTTAAAAAGGCCACTGACAAGAAGAAATATATGAAGGGGGTAAATCTTAGACTTGCAATTTTGTGAATGTCCTTGAGTCTCCTAGCTCTTGGTTGGGGTTTAAGATAAAATATTGACACCTAGAAGACGATACTATCTTCATCACATTGTATGAAGTTAATTTAATGGCCAAATAATAAGGAATATACCCAAGGTAGTGATCGTAGAATATGACTACACTTGTGTTGTCGCTGCTACAACACCCTCCAAACATTCACTACATGCAAATTTTGGAGCCTATTATGACTATCATATCTAGTGTTTCCTTGATCACCAAGTGTTTCCTCATGTTATTTTATGAGTTTAAAGTGTCCTTGAATGATATCAAGTGTTTTCACATTGATTAGAGCATTTTTAGGTCCATTTCATGGTCATAACATCTTTGTTATTGTAAAACAACAATTTTGAGCCGTAGTGATGCACACTTCACTTGTGGTACTTGGGGAATGTGTAAAAAGTGGATTTTTGATGTATTTTTATCATTTATCAATATTTTTTAAGTTTAATCTATGAGTTGGTATGAGTCACACATGGTTTTACATTTAAAATCATCTTGTTCACCCTTTGCCTTATCACCCAGACTCACACAAATTTCGGTTGAAAAACAAGATCATTAAGGCTAAGATCACATGAGCACACTTCGAATCCTTGATGGGAGACCATTAATTGTTTGGAAGTGCACCCTGATCCATCCTTAAGAAATGGGCACACTCCAAAGCATGAACCCCCTTTCTTGTTTCAAATTGCGCCCTCCAAAATGACTAAGTCTTTCGTGAGCGCACTCCTTCATGAGCCCTTCAACCTTCCACAATGTGCCATGTGCCCTCTTGACCCTTTGAGAAAATGAGTGAACTTCAAAGGCATGAAGTGTCATCCTTCATCCTTTAGACTTGTGCCATGCTCCCTCTTTAATCTCTTGAGTGGATGAGCACACTTTGAAGGCACAAAGCTTCATCCTTCAGCCTTCAGACTTACGACATTCACCCTCATTGGTTTCATTTGAGAAAATTCCTTTGACATGGAGGGATGCACCCTCCTTGAGAGAACTCTTTTGACCTAAAGGGATGTTTCCTTCTTCATTTCTTGAGAAAATGAGCATACTCTGAAGGGACAAATCCTCATACTTCCACCTTCAAGAGTGTGCCTTGCGTCCTCTTTCTCTCCCTTGAGCACGCAATGCGCTTGGGAAGCCTAAAGCCTTCACCTTCATCCTTAAGACTTGCGCCAAGCACCTTGCCTTTATTGTATCCCTCTTTTGAGCGCATGAGCACATGAAAAAACCATGAAGCCTTTCCCATTCATACCTTAAGCCATTCAAAGTGTTCCTGTGCACCTAGAATCCCCTTTTGTCCCTCTCGTGTGTAATGAAAAGGCATGAAAAAAAATATGCATAAAAAATGGTAGATTAAGATATTTTCAAGTTGATCATTGCTTTTTATGAGTGATTGCAAATGAATGTATTCCAGAAACATCATGGAAAGCATGCATGAGGAAGATCAAGCAAAGAGAACAAACGCAAGAAGATGCATGAAGAACAAAGAGCATACTTGAACCTTGATTATAAAAAAACCCCAAAGACTCCATTACATCAAATACCCTTTGGAGGGTGTGGACATAAATGATTGATGCTACATAAAGAAATGAACACACAAGTGGCAACCATGTCACCACTAGAGAAAGTCCATGTCATCAGTCACTATTAGTCCGAGTCATAAAAAATAGGGACATGTCAAGTATCATCACATGATGATGTGGAAGTCATGATGTATTATTATAATGATTGTAAAGAAAAATAAGTGGAAGCCCAAGTCATATGTGGAATATGAAAAGTCACTTAGTTATATGTGGAAAAAATGTCTTTAGAAGAAGTCCAAAATTCATTTAGAAGTTCAAGAGTTGCATAGAAGTACAATGGTCATAATTGAAGTTGAAGAGTCATGAGGGTAATTAAAGAGTCATTGGGATATCAAAGGTCATCCCCCTTATTATAAAATCAACCTCATAACTTAAGAAAAAGTCTTTTAGAGGCTTAAGATTTGGAGATCTAGTATTGGCTTCTCTACTTGGCATAAGAGAGAAAACTATTCTTTGGAGAAGAAAGAAGTGGCTTAATGTTCCATTATTTGAACTAGTGTTCACCATTGTAATTGATGTACTTGGATCTTTCACCTTATAATTGAAGCTCTATGAGCCAACACCTTTTCATGCATGTATCACGAATGTCTTAGGAATATTCTTGGGATGCTTACGTATATGTTGTGTTCATATGTACTGGAGAAATTGAACTATTTCAATGGCTTTGGTACTTATATTGTTGAATGTGCATTGTATTCACCTTAATATCGTTATGTGAAATATTTATCTAATGGATATTTTCATGCTCTCATGATCCTCTTTTAGGATAGTACTATTACTTTCCTCTTAGAGACACTTTTTCTTTCCCCTCGTGAAGGTTTCCTTTTACATCCTAGAATTGGTGCTTCACAATGTCATCTTATTTGCTTATTCAAGGTTTGTGTATATAATATCTTATGTTATCCATTGAAACAAAGATGAACATTTGTGTTATGGTGGCTGGGGCGATACTCTAGATGGGGCTTATACTCCAAGCAGTGTGAAGTATAATTGAGACTTCACATTGAGGATGACCCCTGTATGTTGGTATTATCCAACGCCGTCAACATTTGAGAGATAGAAGAAGGACCAGATGACAAGTTGTGTCCATTAAGTTTGTTTTGAATATCTTATCTTAAATGGCTCTTTCCCAAATCATACTACGAAGATGTTTTCTAAGGAGCTCAATTTTACCATCCCTATGGAAATCATTCATGACTTGTCTCAATTCAAGTTTAATAGTGAGAGCGAACTAACTAGCCTCAAACACTTCTTTCAATTTATGCATTTTTTCTCTCTAATGGATTACATTGTAAATATTGCATGGTTAAGTTGTTCACCCTCACTTTTGAATGTTGAGTAAAGAAATCGTGTCATACATTACCTGATACTTCAATCCATTCATTTGAACAACTTTTTAAGGAGATTCGTGAAGCTTTTGACATGTATGAATATCAAGATATATGTGATAAATTTATTTTCTTAGAATGGAACCTTGTGAATCTATAAAGTGATTTCTTAATCAGTTTATTCACCTTTGTTGTGAATTTCTTGAGGGAGTTATTAATTTAGATTTAACTATGGAAAATTTTCAGAATTTGATTATACTCTCCTTTAGATAATTTGAATATGAACCCCCAGATGATTATATCCCCCCAATTTTTGCTAACTATGATATAGCTCAATCTTTCGAGGAGGAACCTGTTATTCCTTTTGTTCCTTGTCCTCCACCTTTTCTAGTACCAATCTAGGTGCCCTCTAGTGATGATGTTAAAGTTGGGAAATCTAAAAATCAAATTGTTGGTCTGTCCATTCAACCTTCATCCAATTCATATGATCCATATCCTACTAAGGAAAACTTGGAATGGTTCAATAATTGTATGGAGCTTAAAGTGAAGGTTGATCCCTCAGATTTTCAAGATCATATTAATGAGTCCAATCTTGAATCTGATCCAAATGAAAAATTAATTGTCCTTGGGGGTACTCTAAAACCTCTACCACCCATGTTTCATGATTTCTCATTTCGTAATCTGCTTGATCAGCCTACTTCAACTATTAATGATGTTCAACCTATTGTTTCAAGTGGTAATAAAGAACTAGGTAGTTGTATTTCATATGTAGAGGAGTAGAGTGTTGAAGATATGTCTTATCTTTCCTCCCTCTTTCAAAATAATAATCTTGCCTTTCCAGTTAATCTCCAATCTTTTACTCTTGATAACCTATCAAATGATTCTGAACCCCACATTGAAGTTGAGACTTTGGATAATCATCACCATGATATCCATGTTTTCGTTAATGCATATGGTGGTGAATATCCATTTATATCGGGTGATATCTTCTCTTCCTTTGAGGGCTTAGATTTGCAAGGTATCGATTCTGAATTTCTTTCTCACAGTTTAAAATCTCGATTTGTGAATTGGGATGCTCTTTTAATCCAGAATGATCCTAAATATTCTTTAATTCGTACATCTTTGGATGAAAAAATTGAAGGGGTAATTTGTCAAGTTCTTGAATCTTTGGAATATCTTGGTCAATATGAGTGTCATATTGCTATGCCTATTTGTGACTATTACACTAATGAAAATGATGTTGATCCATTGTTCTTTTAATATCAGTCTAATTTAAGTACAACAATTTGTCCTCCTCATAAGTATTTCAATGCTTCTTCACCTATACCACAGTATCCATTGTACTCGAATATGTTTGACAAATATGTCACACCAGTAGACCCCTTAAATCCTTTCGATATTTATTCGGTTGATCATGGTTGCAATCAGGTATATAATGGTGTGATACTACAATCAGAGGATGAAAATTTTGAATCTATTATTCATGATCTATTTAACTATAAATATTTTGTAAGTGAGGAGGAATATGTTCCAACACTAAATGATCAAGGGATTGAGGTATTTTAATTTCTTATCCATCAATAATTTGATATGATTAATCCTAAATATGATTAAACCAATAGAATTAATAGTGTTTTCATTGATACATTAAATGATAGTGGTGCATGTCTACCTATTCATTTTTCCAAGCCATCTTGATTTGATGATCCACCATCAGAAAGTTCAGAGACCTGTCAAGAAGTCGAGTCACTGCAACTCATGTTGATGGTTATTTTAGGTTCTCGCAATCTTGTTAAGATATGTGAACTAATATGGATCTATATTTTCATGCATAGATATTTATTTGACATTCATCGACTGAATATGAGTTCATTCTCGAGGATTTCAACATTTCCAAGTTATTATTTTAAATCCTCAAGATCAAATTTATGGTAATATGAAATATTCTTGTTTCTTTAGTTCCTTTTCATGTCAACCCCTTGAGTTAGACCAAGGGTTGCAGGGCACATCTTTCGTGGATCATCACAGTTTCAAATTCTATCATTCTGATTATCAAGATAAAGGTCATTTTGCATTGAAGGATTTTTCTTTGTTAAACCCTTCCGAATCTGATCATCTTATTATATATTTTGTGAATATCATGAAGCTAATAATCTCTATGGCAGATTTATCTTCTAAAATAAATGTAATTTCTTAATTCATTCATCTGATTGTTGGGACAGGGTACCTTGGGGTCAAAATTTGTAAAGTTTTGTTAATATTGTAAAGTCTCTACATTTTGAGGAGTGGAGCGCAAGTAACGTAGGTCGATAGGAGTCAAAGGGGCTTTAGGAAGGTCAAAGCCCCTTAGTTTGTTAAGAGTCAAGTTTATTTGTGACCTACCCATGGTTCGTGGACCATGGTATTGTAATGAAGAATATATAAAAAGGAGTCATAGAAGAGTTATAGATATCAATCCATGATCTAAGTAAGAGATAGAAGTGCAATATTTGGGTCTATTTTCTGTACTTAGGCGAAGGGGAAGGCTCTTGAAGCTATGTGCTTGGAGACCTTGGTAAGTCTGCAGCTGAGTGTGTGAGCCCCTGCAGTTGTGTGCGTAGGGTTGGAAGAGTCTATAATTGAAGATCTAAGCATAATAAAGGCTTGTTTTGAAGAATTATTTGCGTATCTACGTATTATTGTTTATCTATGAATTTACTGTATTTTTTTATCTGAATGAATGAAATTAATCTGGAAAAGTACTTGATAGATGCGCAAAGAAGTAGTTTTTTTATTTACATGATTTTATGAATATTTAACGTAATCGGCAAAGGGTTTAGATATGCTAACTGTTAGTTGTTGTAATTTATGGGTTTTAAGGGTTATGGTTCGTGAAGGTTGGGATAAAGCCCTAAGTTTAATAGAAACACATCACATAGTCCTTTGGATGAAAAAACTTGGTTCTAGCATCCCCTAATACTTCTTCGTGTGAGACTACAGCTTGCACTACGCGGGTTTTCTCCGAAAGGGCCAATAGTGTATGGTTTTCTTGGTTAGCGCAACTAACTATGAACCTAGGTCCAAGCCCCTTCAAGCCAAAAAATGGTTCTGTTGCCAGGACCAAGATCTATCTAAGGAATGTGTGATGTGGCATAAGTGGATATCGACTAAGAAGAAGATTGAAAAGTGGATAGATCCGAATCTATACGAGTTTGTAGCTCAAGAAAATTGGAATCCACCCCTATCAAAAGAAGAGTGGTTGTATAGATATCTATATACGAAGGATCACAAACTTTTATTCTACTCTTTTCCATGCAAGTTATATGAATGGTTGGCTAAATCGACAGATGGCCAAGGTATGTGGAAATTTGATAACCCTATTGTGTGGACTCTAGAGTTAGTGAAGTGCCTAGAAGGATCTGAAAATAAGATCACGGAGGTTGTCGATTATTGGATTGATAGTATTTTGGGTGGATTTATTACTGAGTTCGCGATTGATACGTATGTCAATTATAGCGAAGTTGAATGCTAATTTTTCAAAGGACTAAGAGGTAAGTATCTAAAGTCTCTAAAAACTTGGATTAAGATGCTATTGTGTGAGAAACAGGTTATGCCATTAAATTGATGTTTAGATGAGACTTGACGGGAACTACGCAAAGTGGGAGACCATTCATAAGAGATCTAGATTCAAGTGCATGGTATGGTCCTTCTTTGGGAGCATTTGATAGCGATGAATAAAGTAATAGCTTGAAGATGCCTCAGGGTGTGACGTAGACAATAAATCAGGGTATTGTAGGAATACCACATCCATCCACTCCACCTCCACCATCACCTCCACCTCACACACCTACACCTCCACCTCCACCCCCACCTCCACTATTCAGTATGGCAAACACTATGAAGATTCCTATATTCAAGAGTCTAGGGATAGAATACCCTGAACAATTATGGTTTGTATCAGATGTTATGTGGAAGTCACAACAAATAACAGATGATGACCTAAAGAAAGCGCAGTTGGTCACAACACTGCAAGATAGGGTGCTGAGCCAGTATATTAAGTACAGTATGACTCACCCAGCTTCAATGTTGAAAGACAAAAAAGATGTGTTGAATAATGAATTAAAGAAGCCTACGTCTCAAGCCCAGTTTGTGGTTGAGGTCAAATAAATTAAGCAAAAGGTGAATGAATCTACATAGGATTTTTATCAAAGGTTGAAATGTCTACTACAATATGCTAATATGCAGATCTCAAATGAGAAACATAAGGATTGGTATATTTAGTCGCTATTACCTCATTTGAGATTACCATTATCACAGCAAAAGCTTCGCATGTAGGCTGAAGCACTGGATATTTCTATGAAGTTGGAGGATTCTCCTATTCATGATACAAATCTGGGAGTGCAACAGATTCAGTGGCAGTTGGCTAGCCTACATATGGAGTTGCAAGATCTCAAAAAGGGGAAAGAGGTCCAAAGTGAGACTCGCGTGGAAGTATGGTGCTTAAAGTGCAAAGGCCATGTTCACAACAAAGACCATTTCTCGATGTATCAGAATTATCTAATTGGGGAAGGTCTTATCCCCCTGCAGCCAGAAAATACCACTAGATCGAGTACCAGTGTGGTACATGGTGAGCTATTTGCCAAATCACAGGAAAACATTCAAAAAAATTGCCATTTTTTTATAGAAGTTAGTACAAACTCTGCAACAACTACTTTGCATTTTTTGTAAGTTTGTATGCCATGATGAGCACAATTGCCAAACCTATGAGCTAATGATGGGAAAAACTCCGACATATAGAGTACAGATGGAGGCACATCCTTAGCAGGATTAAGGCAGAACTATAGTGTGTGGAGGATTCCAGGGACGAGGAAGAGGACGAGTGGGAGAAGATGGAAGAGGTCACAGATAGATCATTTTTTACAATTATGGGGAACCAGGCCACTTTGTGGGGGACGTCCAGAATCCGACACACCCATCTTGTCAATATTACCGCTAGTTTGATCATGTCATAGAGGATTTTCCCATGTTCATCGCAAAGATCCAAGAGAAGAAGACGTAGAAGCCTACTCAAAACATCTAGATGATGAGATCAGAGTTGTGTGAAGATGGGCCCAGTGTTAATATAGTTACACGAAGTGGTATAGCTACCAAGGAGGATAAAGCCGAAGGAAAACAACTAGAGGAAAGTATATGGGTGTGCAAGGCTGTTGAAAAATATGTTGGATTTGATTTAAATAAGGAAAAGGAAACTTTTATGGAGGTGAAAAAGAGCTTTTTGGATTCAAGAGTACACAAATGAAGGCTCAAAGTACACAAATGAAGAAGCTTGAGGAGGTCATTAGTACACAAGAAATAGATTATTCATTGTTAACATCTTTCTTACAAACCTGCATGAAGCTCCTAAGGGACCAAAAAGTAGTAGAGGGAATGCAAGAGTTGATAGACAAATGCACTGGAAAGGGTAAGAAAAGTCCTGAACAACGTGTAGTGCACAAAGTGGACAAGGGTAAGAAAATTATTGGTCAAGAGATGATATTGACTACAAAGATCAGAGAATTAGAAATGGACTAGGTGATCCTAGATTTAGGATCCGATGCGGATATTTTTACTAAACAAACCTTAGAAATAATGGGAAATTTGGCGCTACAGTGGTCCCCAATTTAGTTGCAAATGGTGAACCAACAAAATATTATTTCGATGGGGCATTAACATGGAGTAACATAGATAATGAAGGGGCGTGCACTATAGCAGATTTTGAAGTAATCAAAGTAGTGGAGGACTATAATCCCTGCCTGATGTTGCTTGGAATTGATTTGGCATTTGATATGAATGTGGTCATCAACTTGAAGAAGCGCAACATGACATTTGAGACGAAGGAACTGAGATTCATTGTTCCATTGGATCCAACTGAGGGTGAGTGGTATATTGAACCTGTTCGAGATTACTATGAGGAGGGCGATATTGAATAGATCTATAAGCTTACTGCGTGGGATGAGGATTGGATCAATCTTATGGTGGATGGGCCAATTACTTGGGAAAAGGAAAACTCTGCAACTCACATTCAGATGAGCAGCTTGAGCATTGGCATAATAGATTACATGAAGTATCAACGTTGTGATGCAACATGCTTACTAAGTCACTATGGTGTATATCTACCGAGGTACACAATTTACCGTATTATGATGGCTTAGAAGATGTAAATTTATTTTTGGATAAATTTGAAAGGGATGTACTAGAGAAACATTTGTTCTAGGAACTAGAAATCGTGTTGAGAGCTATGCCTGATAGATGGTGGGGTACACATCAGAAAAATTTTGCAAACTGAAAGGAATATCGTAGGATGATGAAGCTATAGTTTGGATATGCCAATACCCACATTACTGAAAAATATAGGAAAGGATGATCCACGCAAGTATCTGGCACGTTGGACGAAAGCATGGGGAGAAGAACCACAACCTGAATGGGTGTACATATTCTGCCACACTTTGGATACTATTCCGATGAACTACTATCTAGAAACAGAGCTATGACACAGAACTACGAAGTGGTACGTTCTAAAGGAAATCTTTCTGTTGACATTCATTTTTGAGGATGGATTCAAATTTTTTTATGAAGGAATACAGGAAATCAAGGTTGTGATATTCAAAGCACCTAGAGAGCCTATCATATGGGTACAACCAGACTAGAGTATGCATCTACGCCATGCTTTGGAATGCTATAATCTGACCATAGAATGAAGGTGAGGAAGATCCCAGAAATATCGATATCCACAAGTCAGGGGGACAACGCGAATTCATGGGGCCTAAAGAAAAAGTTTCTGACATCTCAAAACCATTGAAAACTAATCAAGTGACATTGGGTCAAAAGTGCAGCCGAAGTTCACAACTATAGGCAACTATTGGGATGAGGACACAATTGACAAAAATCACAGAGTTATTACAAGAATATCAGGACTTGTTTCCGACAAATTTCTCTGATATGAAGGGGATAGTAGGTGATATGGGAATCATGAAGATCAATCTAAAGCCAGATACAAAGCGGTAATGCAGTGCCTGTGCCGATTGAATCCTAAGTATAAAGAAAAAGTGCACGAAGAACTAGATAAGATGCTTGCAACAAGGATTATTGAGCCAGTAGAAGAGTCAGACTAGGTTAGTCCTATGGTGTTGTTGAGGAGGTAAATCCCCTCTACAGACAAAGGCAATCCCTACTAGCTCAGACTAGGTCTAGCAACAATCATACAACGTTACCACGCAAGTTCCTAATTGCAAATTAAATACCAATGATGAGGGTCTACTTGGATTCCAACGCTAGTGCTTGTAGAAGAGGCAACACTCCCGTTCCTTTGCTCCGACAGATCACGATCCTCACGATCTCCGTGAATGGACACCTACACATACAAAGAATGACACAAACACAAGCATAAAATCCAATATATGCAACTATATATCAGTCAGAAAGGATATGAATCATCATTATCACAAAGAACAATAAGAGTGGAACCATAACAATAGTCATTTATTAATGATAAACAAAGAAGAATACAACCATAGTTCTGACGTCAAATCCTCCTTTTGTTGGGTGATCAACATCACATGTCTTGCAAAGCTTGTTGGGAATGGGAACAAGCCTCTCTCTCCTTGGTTATTGGACAAGAATATCCTTACTTAGATTTGGCCTTATGGGAATGAAGAAGCCTCTTGCAGCATGAAGCTCTTGGTAACTTGACAATTCTAAATCTCTGGAACTCTAGAACTAGCTTGCCAAGGAAAATGGACAAGCTTTTATAGATGGAGGAAGGGGAGTTTGGATCATCCACTATAATCATGGGATTGGATCTATCACTAAGGAAAATTCCATGAGAGGTGGCAAACCACTTCCTCTCTATGGAAACCTGTAGCCAAACCACCCAACTCAAGATAGATTCAGTCCAGGAATTTTGTTAGGATGAATCTTATGTTGTTTGTTTGTTAAAAAACACCACTGATTATGGTTTGCACGAGTGCGACTCTGTGACAGAGAGCTAACTAGCGCGCCCTCTTTGGAGGATTTCCCCCATTGGCGCGAGGGTTGCACTATGGAACAACGCCAATGGAAAAGGGCTATTTTTAGGGTTTTTTAGTAGGATATGTCTTCAGGGCAAAAGAAACTCATGTTCAGGGGAATGCAATGCAAGTGTTTGTAGGTCATGTCACTTCTCATAGGTCCCTGAATGAGTCCTCCAAGATGCGGGAGAGGGGTAACAGGGACGGTGACAAATTGTTGTGTAACAACTGCCCCCTAAAGCCTGAGGCCCAAGAGAGAGAGAGAGGGGTGAAATGCTTTATAAGAACAATTCCAACCGAAAACATTGCTGCCATAAAACCTGCATGGAGAAGTACAACTGATATCTCAAGTACATGATATATGTGCTATGGGCGCAGCCATCCAATGAGGATCGATAAATAGACTCAGGCATGTTCGTAGCCATCCAGTGAATGAGTCGTGTAATAATCATAATAATCCACAAAATCGCAACCTGGATCCCAACAGACAAAATCCAGGGTCTTGTGCTCCATCTCGATCCGAACAAACTACAAGTTCAAGCATGCGAATATAGGAGTCGAATTCGAACATGCAGGAACATCGTCTGATTACCAGCCAATGATGAAAACTGTTAACAGACGTGAGAGGTACCACCAATAATGACAATGGCCCTCAAGGTACTATAGGTACAATCTATAGCGTGGGAATCAGTGAGCCATCCTCGAACACCTGTAGAATCATTCGATCAGAGGCCAATGATGAAAACCTCGCGTCAAACACGAAGAACCTGCCATTGAGGCATGCAGGATCTAAGGCACTTGAAGGGAGTCTCTAGGTCAACTTCCTGGATAATGAGCTAAATTTGACAGGAAGTGACCTCGATCAAAGGTGGGCCATAGTGTTTCCCACATCATCGATGTGAGACAGAGGAAGGTAATGTTTTTTGCAAATCAGGATTATGTGAGTTATCAGAGGGAGGTTAATTATTTTGCAGAGGTCAACTTCTCTTGAACATATCGGGGACACGACAGTGGACTTGGCAGTATTTGACATCAAATGATCAGAGGTCATGGTGACAAGGTAACGAGCAGATGAGAGGTCAAACAAAATCACTCAAACCCACAGAAGCAAGTGAAAAATGAGATGAGATGTCCCCACCCAGACACAAATGCAGACAAGTGCCATGTTCAAGAGCGATATACTGCTGACACGACAATGATTCTGGTTCCATTTTCCCCACCATTGCTGGCGAGTACCCCAATTATTTTTATTAACAAGCTTGATGGGGATAGCATATGCTTGTAAAGCGTCATTTCGATGGAATCCAATGTCATCAAGTTTTAACGAGTCTGGCAAAGGAAGAACTCGGTGCCTTTTCATGTTTAGAGAGTTTGAAAAGACAGCGGAAAAGTAAACTCCAGGGGTGTCCTTTTTCGTGAAGTTGTGTCTCTCGAACCTAAAAAAGTATAAAACAATGCTCGAAAGAACCGCCTGAACATTACAATTGAGTACTTTTCATGATTAGTGATTTTGACCTGAAAAAGTAAAAAAGTGACTGAAACCACATCGTTTCGTAACCGTTAACATGCCTGAAATGACAAGGGCCCGTCGATCTTTTCGTCTTTACACGGTCAGAAAAGAGTTTAAAGACGACCGGCTCTTATTTACGTTTAACGAGTCAAGAGGAATAACTCATCAATCTTTTCATCTTTAAATGGTCAGAAAAGAGCTGAAAGAAGACCTCCATTTTTATTCTATTTAACGAGTCAAAAAGGGAAAAAATACTCAACAATCTTTTCATATTTTATGAGTCAGAAAAGAGCCTAAAGGTGAATCGTCCTAGAGGAATGAGTGGTATAAAGGGTGGCAACCGATTCTGGCATTGGTGGAACTGCTCAAAACATGTAATGGTCAAGAGGCTGGCTAATAAAACCACTCATCACTATGGTTCCTCAGGAAAGGAAAAATAACCAAGTGAAAGCGTATGATCAGCCAAAGAGATGACGGGAATGGAATGAGACAACCAAGGCTCATCTAGCAGAATTTAGCAGATAAAAAATGGCAATCACGAGATGTACATCAGGTATGGGTTCATTTTTACACAAGCTTGAAACATGGACAACTCTGCTTGGATTCGGTTTCATGTTTACACAAGCTTGAAACAAAAAACTATGCTTGTTATAAGTTCACATGCCCCCAGCATAATGACGCAAAACAAGGTACATGCCCCCCCAAGCATCATTGCATTCAATAAAGTGGATGGAATGAAGGTTCACTTTCGAGGTCTTGGAAAGACTCGACTTGTATTTTACGAGATCGTAATCAAAAGACTCGATTTGGAAAGGGATTTGTTTCAGTTTTTAAGGAGGTTGACAGAGTAAAATAACTATCCACATAACCCTTGTTTCATTTTTTAACGAGCTTGACACAAGATCATGAACTATGCTCAACCAGACCCAATTTAATTTTTTAAGGAGCTTGACATAGGAAAGCGAACTATGCTCTGACCAGACCTAGTTTCATTTTTTAAGGAGCTTGACATAGGAAAGCAAACTATGCTCCGACCAAACCTAATTTCATTTTTTAAGGAGCTTGACATAAGAAAGTGAACCCTACTCTACACGACCTTCATCAGAACGAATAGGAAGTCATTGCTTCCAAGAGTGCCACTCCTAGTGGAAGGACAACATCTTGGAAGTCAGGACCAAATGCCCCCAGGACATTATGCACTACGACAACATCACTGGATACAGGCACCGGATAAGTAGCCACGTAGTTGACCTACAACGGGGTAGATAAAACCGATGGATAAAAACCAGGAGGGGATGACAATTGCGCAAGAGGCACCGGGGGACTAAAGAACGATAATTGATCGATAGTAACGATCCTTCTGTTGTGTGGAAAAACCACATGGAAAAGTGAAGAGACAAGGGCCCCCATAGCATAAAAATAGTCACAACCAAGGAGAAGACTGAAATCTAAATCACCTTGGGTAATCAGTACGCCGATACAGACGGTTTTACCTCCCAAAGTAATAGGGAACTTTGGAAGGATCACTAATGGTTGACTGGTTCCTTCGTCAAATGCCATCAAATTCTGCGAGACTGACACAAGCTGTGGGGAGCCCAAAGCTTTCCAAGTAGTAGAAAGCATAAGACTGACAGATGCACCCTCATCCAAGACAGTGTCAGGTACCACCTTATCATAGGCATGTACTGTAATCTAGAAAGGCACATGGGATTGAAGGCGGAAAGTTGTCAGGTGACTCCAGTCAAAGGAAACGACTAAACTACTTGGTGGGGGAATCGTATGATTGCCCCTACTCTGAAGAAGGACTCTCGGGATCAACCACGATAGGAGAGTCGTTTTCGGACTCAGGATAATCTGATGAGACGAAAAGAACATGAGCATGATGCTCTTTTTCAGCCCCGTGTGCGATTTTTAGTTTTTGATGGCAACTTTTCTAGAGTTCACCAACCCAGGAATCCCCTTCGACGGGAATCCTGGTCATTTTCCTCCTTTTGGGAATGTTGGTGATCCTTACATGGCAACATTGTCCCTTCCTGGGTTAACTGTTGGGTTGCTTGTTTGGTTGTTCTCAACCTCCGTGGTCCCTAGTGTCTCAATTACTGGTCAATCCATTCCTCCACTCGAACAACATCATGTTGATTCCAAGTTGGACCTCTCCCCTTCTTCGCCTGTTTCTACATCCTCATCTTCTACTTTGCTTGGTGAAAACCTGGATTCAAGTAACCAGGTGGCTAAGAAGAAGAAGAAGAAGACGAATAAGAAGAAGTCTCATAAGCGAGAGGCTAAAAGTGCAGCTACTGCCCCGAGTACATCCCAGGTTAGAACACCTTCTGCTCCTCCGTGGAAGGTTAAGTTTCCTTGTAAATTGTACAAGGGAGACCATCTTCTTCGTGATTTTCCTGGCATTCCTAGGATCTTAGAAGTATGGTCTCATGATTCGGCTCGTCCCTCATCATCCTCTGAACCTCAGAACGATACCACCCTATCAACTAGCAATGGTAAGAAGAAAGGAAAGATTTGATTCCCCTGTAGGCTATGTGAAGGCAACCATCTCCTTCACCTTTGTCCACTCATGGATAAAGCTTCCGTTGTTTTGGAAAGTCTTACAACTTCTTCACCCCAACTCCCCATTAGTTATCGGAGACTCTCTTCAGATCCTCTCCCTGTCGACAAAGAGATTGATTTAGATCCTTCTCTTGTCCATCCTCCTCTTTCTGAACCTGGTTGTGCTAAGCCTGTTCGGGACCAACCATTGGTGGGAAAGAGTGTCGACTCAGGTTCACCGCTTGTTGATCACTCTGTTTCGGAAGAGCATCATTCCCATGTTCTTCTCATCTCATCAGATTCTCCAGAGTCCGAAAACGACTCTCCTATCCCAGATGATCCCGAGAGTCCTTCTTCGGTTCCTTTAGAGCAGGGGGCAATCATACGATTCCCCCACCAACTAGTTCAGTCGTTTCCTTCTACTAGAGTCACCTGACTGCTTTCTCCCTTCCATCCCATGTGCCTTTCCAGATTACAGTACATGCCTATGATAAGGTAGTACCTGGCACTGTTTTGGATGAGGGTGCATCTATCAGTCTTATGCCTTTCACTACTTGGTAAGCTTTGGGCTCCCCACAGCTTGTGTCAGTCACATAGAATCAGTTGGCATTTGACGGAGGAACCAGTCAACCATTAGGGATCCTTCCGAAGTTCCCTATTACTTTGGGAGGAAAAACCATCTATATAGACGTACTGGTAACCCAAGGTGCTTTAGATTTCAGTCTTCTCCTTGGTCGTGACTATGTTTAAGCCATGGGGGGCCTTGTCTCTTCACTTTTCCATGTGGTTTTCTTTCCACATGACGGAAGGATCATGACTATAGATCAACTATCGTTCTTTAGTCCCCCGGTACCTCCTATGCAGTTGCCATCCCCTCCTGGTTTTTATCCACCAGTTGTATCTGCCCCACCGCAGGTCAACTACGTGTCTACTTATCTCGTGCCTGAATCCAGTGATGCCACTATCGTGCATAGTGTCTTGGGGGCATTGGGTCCTGACTTCCAACATGTTATCCTTCCACCAGGAGTGGCACTCTTGGAAGTAACAACTTCCTGTTCATTATGATGAAGTTCGTTCGAAGCATAGTTCGCGTTCCTATGTCAAGCTCCTTAAAAAATGAAACTAGTTCTGGTCGAGCATAGTTCCTGATCTTGTGTCAAGCTATTTATGAGGATAGTTCTTTTACGAGTCACCTTTAGGCCCTTTTCTGACTCGTAAAATATGAAAATATTGCCGAGTATTTTTTCCCTTTTTGACTCGTTAAAGAGAATAAAAATGGAGGTCTACTTTCAGCTCTTTTCTGACCGTTTAAAGGTGAAAATATTGTAGAGTTATTCCTCTTGACTCATTAAATGTAAATAAGAGACGGTCGTCTTTAAACTCTTTTCCGATCGTGTAAAGACGAAAATATCGTCGGGCCCTTATCTTTTCAGGCTCGTTAACGGTTATGAAACGACGTGATTCTGGTCACTTTTTTACTTTTCAGGTCGAAGTCACTAATCATGAAAAGTACTCCTCAATCGTAATGGTCGGGCGGTTCTTTCGAGCATTGTTTTCTACTTTTTCGGGCTCGAGGGACACAACTTTATGAAAAAGGACACCCCTGGAGTCTACTTTTCTGTTGTCTTTTCAAACTCTCTAAACATGAAAAGACGATGAGTTCTTCCTTTGTCAGACTCGTTAAAACTTGATGACATTGGATTCCATTGAAATGACGCTTTACAAGCATATGCTATCCCTGTCAAGCTTATTAATAAAAAATAATTGGGGTACTCGCCAGCAATGGTGGGGAAAATGGAACCAAAAGCATTGTCATGTCGGCAGTATCTCGCTCTTGAACATGGCACTTGTCTGTATTTGTGTCTGGGTGGGGACATATCATCTCATTTTTCACTTGCTTCCATGGGTTTGGGTGATCTTGTTTGACCTCTCATCTTCTCTTTTCCTTGTCACCATGACCTCTCACCATCTGATGTCAAATACTGCCAAGTCCACTTTCGTGCCGCCGATATGTTCAAGAGAAGTTGAACTCTGCGAAATAATCAACCTCCCTCTGATAACTCACATAATCTTGATTCACGAAACATATTATCCTTCTCTATCTCTCATCGATGATGTGGGAAACACTATGGCCCACCTTCGATCAAGGTCATTTCCTATTGACTTCAGCTCATTATCTAGGAAGTTGACCTAGAGACTCCCTTCAGGTGCCTTGGAGCCTGCATGCCTCAATGGTAGGTTCTTCGTGTTCGATGTGAGGTTTTCATCATTGATCTCTGATCGAATGATTCTACGGGTGTTCAACGCTGGCTCACTGATTCGCACACCGTAGATTGTACCTATAGTACCTTGAGGGCCATTGTCATTATTGGTGGTACCTCTCACGTCTGTTAACAGTTTTCATCAATTGTTGGTAATCAGATGATGTTCCTGCATGTTCGACTTCGACTCCTATATTCGCATTCTTGAACTTGTACTTTGTTCAGGTCGATATGGAGCACAAGACCCTGGATTTTGTCTGTTGGGATCCAGGTTATGATTTTGTAGATTATTATGATTATTACATGACTCATTCACTGGATGGCTGTGACCATGCCTGAGTCTATTTATCGATCCTCGTTGGATGGCTGTGTCCATACCTTGGATTTAGATTTTTATGTACTCTGTTATGGATGGTTGCACCCATACCACATATATCATGTACTTGAGATATCAGTTGTACTTCTCCACGCAGGTTTTCTGGCAGCAGTGTTTTCGATTGGACATGTTCTTGTAAAGCATTTCACCCCTCTCTCTCTCGGGTCTCATGCTTTAGGGGGCATCTATTACACAACAATTTTTCACCGTCCCTGTTACCCGTCTCCTGCATCTTGGAGGACTCATTTCGGGACCTATGAGAAGTGACATGACCTGCAAACACTTGCATTGCATTCCCTTTAACATGAGTTTCGTTTGCCCTGAAGACATCTCCTGCTAAAAACCCCTAAAAATAGCCCTTTTTCCATTGACGCAGTTCCATAGTGCAGCCCTCGCGCCAATGGGGGAAATCCTCCAAAGAGGGCATGCCAGTTGGCACTCTGTCACAGAGTCGCACTTGCGCCAACCATAATCAGTGGTGCTTTTTAACAAACAAACAGCGGAAGATTCATCCTAACAAATTCCTAGACTGAATCTATCTTGAGTTGGGTGGTTTGGCTACGCGTTTCCATAGAGAGGAAGTGGTTTGCCACCTCTCATGGAAGTTTCCTTAGTGATAGAGCCAATCCCATGATTATAGTGGATGATCCCAACTCCCCTTCCTCCATCTATAAAAACTTGTCCATTTTCCTTGGCAAGCTAGTTCCAGAGTTCCAAAGATTTAGAATTGTCAAGTTACCAAGAGCTTCATGGTGCAAGAGCCTTCTTCATTCCCATAAGGCCAAATCTAAGTAAGGAGATTCTTGTCCAATAACCAAGGAGAGAGAGGCTTGTTCCCATTCCCAACAATCTTTGCAAGACATGTGTTGTTGATCACCCAGCCAAAGGAGGATTTGACGTCATAACTATGGTTGTATTCTTCTCTGTTTATCATTAATAAATGACTATTGCTATGGTTCCACTCTTATTTTTCTTTGTGATGATGATGAGTTATATCCTTTCTAACTAATATATAATTGCATATGCTGGAGTTTATGTTTGTGTTTGCATTGTTTCTTGTTTGTGCAGGTGTCCATTCACAGAGATCATGGGGATCGTGATCTACTGGAGCAAAGGAATGAGAGCGTCACCTCTTCTACAAGCACTAGCATTGGAATCTAGGTAGGCCTTCATCATTGGTCTTTAATTTGCAATTAGGAACTTGCGTTGTAGCGTTGTATGATTGTTGCTAGACCCGATTTGTCACCATCCCTGTTACCCCTCTCCTACATATTGGAGGACTCATTCCGAGACCTATGAGAAGTGACATGACCTACAAACACTTGCATTGCATTCCCCTGAACATGAACTTGATTTTCCCTGAAGACATCTCCTGCTTAAAACCCATAAAAATATCCCTTTTTCCATTGGCGCGGTTCCATAGTGCAGCACTCGTGCCAAAGAGGGAAATCCTCCAAAGAGGGTGCACCAGTTGGTGCTCTGTCACAGAGTTGCGCTTGTGCCAACCATAATCAGTGGTGTTTTTTAACAAACAAACAACAGAATATTCATCCTAACAAACTCCTAGACTGAATCTATCTTGAGTTGGGTGGTTTGGCTTCGGATCTCCATAGAAGAGAAGTGGTTTGCCACCTCTCATGGAAGCTTCTTTAGTGATAAAGAAAATCCCATGAATATTGTGGATGATCCCAACTCACCTTCCTCCATCTATAAAAGCTTGTCCATTTTCCTTGGCAACCTAGTTCCAGAGTTCCAGAGATTGAGAATTGTCAAGTTTCCAAGAGCTTCATGCTACAAGAGCCTTCTTCATTCCCATAAGGCCAAATCTAAGTAAGGAGATTCTTGTCCAATAACCAAAGAGAGAGAGGCTTGTTCCCATTCCCAACAAGCTTTGCAAGACATGTGGTACTGATCACCCAGCCAAAGGAGGATCTAACGTCAGAACTATGGTTGTATTCTTCTTTGTTTATCATTAATAAACAACTATTTTTATTGTTCCACTCTTATTGTTCTTTGTGATGATGATGAGTTATATCCTTTTTGACTGATATATAGTTGCATATTCTGGATTTTATGTTTGTGTTTGTGTCATTTCTTGTATGTGCAGGTGTCCATTCACGGAGATCGTGGGGATTGTGATCTGCCGGAGCAAAGGAACGGGAGTGTCACCTCTTCTACAAGCACTAGCATTGGAATCCAGGTAGGCCTTCATCATTCATATTTAATTTGCAATTAGGAACTTGCGTTGTAGTGTTGTATGATTGTTGCTAGACCCGGTCTAGGCTAGTAGGGATCGCCTCTATCAGCAGAGGGGATTTACCTCCTCAACAATTTGGCAACTCCACTGGGGAGCTTGTCTTGCCTTTTTGGTTGTTTCTTGGTTTTTACCTGCTTGGTCAACCTTCTGGGTTGAGTTCTTTTGTTTTTTCTTGCTTCTTGGTTTACCTGGTTATCGTTAGCCTGGTCTTGGATTGCTTCTTTTTTATTTTTGCATAGCAAACCTGACTGGCGTGCGTTTTTAGCATAACATTCACGGAAATTGGCGCTAGTTGTCAATATATAACATGTACCAATCCTTAAAAGATGTAGGTTTTAGCCCAACAGTCGTGCCAAGCCTGGGAACTGTTAAAGTTTGCTTGGTTTTAAGCCTTATGAGCCTGGTCTTTGTTTTTGGATACATTTTCTCGACTGGTTGAGTGTGTTGGAGTCTTGTTTGACTGGTTTTGAGTTTTTTTTTTTGAGAAATTCTTAATTTGATTTCCTTTGGTCATTACTTGGAGGTTTGAGTGTTTTTATTTTTTGAGAAACATAGATATTGAAGGGGCGTGCACTGTAGCAGATTTTGAAGTAATCGAAGTAGTGGAGGACTATAATCCCTACCTGATGTTGCTTGGAATTGATTTGGAATTTGAAATGAATGTGGTCATCAACTTGAAGAAGTGCAACATGACATTTGAGAAGAAGGAACTGAGAGTCATTGTTCCATTGGATCCAACTGAGGGCAAGCGGTATATTGAACTAGTTTGAGATTACTATGAGGAGGGCGACATTGAATAGATCTATAAGCTTACTGCGTGGGATGAGGATTGGATAAATCTTATGGTGGATGGGCCAATTACTTGGGAAAAGGACAACTCCTACAACTCACATTCAGATGAGGATCTTGAGCATTGGCATAATAGATTGCATGAAGTATCAACGTTGTGATGCAACATGCTTACTAAGTCACTATGGTGTATATCTACCGAGGTACACAATTTACCGTATTATGATGGCTTAGAAGATGTAAATTTGTTTTTGGATGAATTTTAAGGGGATGTACTAGAGAAACATTGGTTCTAGGAACTAGACATCGTGTTGAGAGCTACGCCTACCAGATGGTGGGGTACACATTAGAACAATTGTGCAAATTGAAAGGAATATCGTAGGATGATGAAGCTATAGTTTGGATATGCCAATACCCACATTACTAAAAAATACAGGGAAGGATGATCCGTGCGAGTATCTGGCACGTTTGATGAAAGCATGGGGAGAAGAACCACAACCTGAATGGGTGTACATATTCTGCCACACTTTGGATACTATTCCGATGAACTACTATATAGAAACAGAGCTACGACACAGAACTACGAAGTGGTACGTTCTAAAGGAAATCTTTTTGTTGACATTCATTTTTGAGGATGGATTCAAATTTTTTGCTGAAGCAATACATGAAATCAAGGTTGTGATATTCAAAGCACCTATAGAGCCTATCACATGGGTACAACCAGACTGGAGTATGCAGCTACGCCATGCTTTGGAATGCTATAATGTGACCATAGAAGAAGGTGAGGAAGATCCCAGAAATATCAATATCCACAAGTCAGGGGGACAATGCGAATCCATCGGGCCTAAAGAAAAAGTTCCTGACATCTCAAAACCATTGAAAACTAATCAAGTGAACATTGGGTCAAAAGTGCAGTCGAAGTTCACAACTATAGGCAACTACTAGGATGAGGACACAATTGACAAAAATCACAGAGTTATTACAAGAATATCAGGACTTGTTTCCGACAAATTTCTCTTATATGAAGGGGATAGTAGGTGATATGGGAATCATGAAGATCAATCTAAAGCTAGATGAAAAGCAGTAAAGTAGCGCCCGTGCCGATTGAATCCTAAGTATAAAGAAAAAGTGCACGGAGAACTAGAGAAGATGCTTGCAACAAGGATTATTGAGCCAGTAGAAGAGTCAGACTAGGTTATTCCTATGGTGGTGTTGAGGAGGTAAATCCCCTCTGCGGACAGAGGTGATCCCTACTAGCCCAGAATGGGTCTAGCAATAATCATATAATGCTACCACGCAAGTTCCTAATTGCAAATTAAAGACCAATGATGAGGGCCTACCTGGATTCCAAAGCTAGTGCTTGTAGAAGAGGCGATACTCCCATTCCTTTTCTCTGGCAGATCACGATCCTCACTATCTCCGTGAATGGACACCTGAACATATAAAGAATGACACAAAAACAAGCATAAAATCCAATATATGCAACTATATATCAGTCAAAAAGGATATAACTCATCATTATCACAAATAACAATAAGAGTGGAACCATAACAATAATCGTTTCTTAATGATAAACAAAGAAGAATACAACCATAGTTATGACGTCAAATCCTCCTTTGGCTGGGTGATCAGCAGCACATGTTTTGCAAAGCTTGTTGGGAATGGGAACAAGCCTCTCTCTTCTTGGTTATTGGAAAAGAATCTCCTTACTTAGATTTGGCCTTATGGGAATGAAGAAGGCTCTTGTAGCATGAAGCTCTTGGTAACTTGACAATTTTCAATCTCTGGAACTCTGGAACTAGCTTGCCAAGGAAAATGAACAAGCTTTTATAGATGGAGGAAGGGGAGTTGGGATCATCCACTATAATCATGGGATTGGCTCTATCACTAAGGAAACTTCCATGAGAGGTGGCAAACCACTTCTTCTCTATGGAACCTGTAGCCAAACCACCCAACTCAAGATAGATTAAGTCCAGGAATTTGTTAGGATGAATCTTCCACCGTTTTTTTGTTAAAAAACACCATTGATTATGGTTGGCGCGAGTGCGACTCTATGACATAGCTCCAACTGATGCGCCCTCTTTGGAGGATTTCCCCCATTGGCGCGAGGACTGCACTATGGAACCGCGCCAATGGAAAAAGGGTTATTTTTAGGGTTTTTAGCAGGAGATGTCTTCAAGGCAAATGAAACTCATGTTCAGGGGAATGCAATGCAAGTGTTTGCAGGTCATGTCACTTCTCATAGGTCCTGGAATGAGTCCTCCAAGATGTGGGAGAGGGGTAACAGGGACGGTGACAAATTTCTGTGTAATAGGTGGTTTAGGAGAAGAAGACGAAGGGTGAAATTCAAATCTGTGTAGATCTAAGGAAGGTTAACGATGCTTATGTACATGATCCATTCCCTACTTCATTCACACATGAAGTATTGGGGAACGTTAGTGGTCAAGACGCCTACTCTTTTACAGATGGGTTCTTAGGGTATCACTAGATCAAGATCGTTCCAGAAGGTCAAAGTAATACTAACTACACCATAGAATGGGGTTGTTTTTAGCATAAATTCATGCCCTTTGGACTTAAGAATGCCCCTACGATCTTTTCTAGGGTGGTAGTCACAACCTTTGAAGAATTTATTCATAATTTTTTGGATGTTTACTTTAACAATTGGACAGTGTTTAGGTTAGTGAAAAATAACGTTGCAAGTATTCATCTAATGCTGGAAACTTGTAGGAAGTATCAGATATCCCTTAATCTAAAAAAGTGCATATTTTGTGTACCTCATGGGATACTCTTGCGCCACGTTACTTGTAAGCAAGGGTTGATGGTGGACCCTGCCAAAATTGCAGTGATTATCAATTTGGAGCCTCCAATGAATGTAAAATAGCTACATGCAACAATGGGACATACAAGATACTATAGAAAATTCATCAAGGCATATGCACAAATCACTGCGCCCATGGAAAAATTATTGAAGAAGGATGCAACATTTTGTTGGGATGATAATTGCAAGAAAAACTTAGATGTATTGAAGGAAAAATATGGTTACAACACCTATTATGGTTTTCCCCAATTGGAGGAAATAATTCCACATACATGTATATGCATCCTGCATAGCATTAGGAGTAGTGTTAGCCCAACCAACTGCAGGTGATATCGACCACCCAATTGCATTCGCGAGTAAGAAGTTGTCTAACACAGAGAATAATTATTCAACCACGGAGAGTGAAGGATTGGTGATGGTGTATGTGCTCCAGAAGTTCAGACATTATTTGTTGGGCAGTCACTTCAAAATGTACACATACAATTGAAGTTTGAAATACCTGGTCAACAA
>APFE030859120.1:66254-90928 GCA_000404065.3 Pinus taeda
TTCTTGTCTACTATGGTACAAATGGTTTGTTTTATATTTTCACATATTTCGTAAATGTCTATCCAACACATAATTAGCTAATGCATCTGTCAATGTATTCATGCATCTAGGAATATGATGATATGTAATATAATCAAAATGTCTTTCCAATAAATGAATACAGAGATACATTCTCAATATTTGAGGGTTTATGACGGAATATTTCCCGTTGAGTTGAAGGACGACAAGTTGTGAATCTAGGTTGACAACCAACTCTCTAATGCCAAAAGCAATGGCTTCTGACAATAGTTCGATGACCACACTGTATTCGGCAATGTTGTTATTTATGCGACCTAGACAGATACCTTGAAGGTCAATCAACTCACCATTAGGGTCATAAATAGCCCATGCCACGAATGATAGGTTTTGGTTACTATGGCAAGCACCACCAATGAAACTAATGTGGGGAGTCACAGACATCTGCAAAGCAAGAAAAGCATAGTAAACAGGAAACCCGTTTGAAAAATAACACACAAAACCACACTGCACAAAAATGAATGACACACTAATGTACACAATTAACCATGCAAGATGTCCTAAGCATAGTACTTCTTAAGGTAAATCCCGTTTCATGGCTTATCGAGAGGATTACCTTCATAATCAATAAGCTCATAGGCTCCTTTCTGAAAAATGTGTTTCACAATGTAGGGCCCATGCCACATGGGTTCAAACTTGCCTAGCCCCAACTTATCGTTAGCTTGGTTGTATAGTAAGACCAAATCACCCTCAGAGAAAGCGTGAGGGGAGACCGACTAGTTGAAATGGGATTTGACCCATTTATTTTGTGCTTCGATGACTAAGGTAGTGAGATAGCAAGTCTTGCCTAGTCGTTCTAAATATAATAGGCATTCCTCTTGAGGTGACGTTTCAAAGAGGAGTTCAACAACTAACTTGAGTGAAGGAATCTCGCATTCGATCAAAAATGTTTCTTCTAGACCATAGACCATCTGGAATGGTTTGAAACCAGGTGCATCTTTAGTTGAGGTTCGGTAGGACCATAGAGCTGAAAAGAGCATGAGATGCCAATTTGACTTGTGCATCCTAATAGTATGTTGAAGCATTGTGACCAAGACTTTGTTCATGGATTCAACTTGGTCGTTGGCCTGAGGGTAATATGGGGTCAAGCCATCGTGCTGCAAGCCCAATGTAGGTGCCAGCTCAGCCATCATGTAATCTCTGAAATCGAAGCCTTGGTCAGTGAAAATGGCTTGAGGTACACCGAACCTGGAAATAACATGATTGAAAAGGAATTGAGCTATCATCCTACTATCTGTAGAGTATGTAGGAATTGCTTCAACCCATTTGGTGAAATAATCCATGGTGAAGATAGTATAGACATGCCCCTTGGCCAAATGAGGGTTACATGTCATATAATCGATGCCCCATTTGGCACAAGGACCAACAGTAATGACGGGGTGTAGGTGAGTGGGTGGGGGACGCATCTTGCCTTGGTAAATTTGGCATTCGTGGCACTTGCAGACAACAAGAATGCAATCCTTGAAGATAGACGACCATATATAACCAACACAAAGGATTTTTTGAGTGGTAGCGTAACTAGTCATATGACCACCACATGCCCCATAGTGGCAATCATTGAGAACTCTTTCAGCTTCCTCGATCGTAAGGCATTGGTGAAGAATTGAATCAACACCAACGTGGTATAAAGTATCGCCAATAATACGGTAGGGTTGGGAGTGATGTTGAATCCTTTGGCGATCATCTTTAGTCAACATAGACTGAAACGTGGACGTCTGGAGATGCACGATGATACCACCGTACCATGGATATAGGGTTGCATTCAGAAATCATTGTAGCTGTATGCAGAAGGATATAGTGGCGAAAATGTTGAATAGCCCAGACATCAGCCAAATCCAACTTCTTGACATGTGCATAACATGTTTTAGTGTCGAGGAGATTCCGACTAAGTTAGTAGATTACATGTTTGTTGCATTCTTCATCGTCTTGGACCAAGACCATAGCAATGGTGCTAGGGGCTGCGGCTAGGTAAAGGAAGTAATCTCGATAATAATATGACAGGTGCAATAGAGGACCAGTTATGAGGACAACCTTGAGATCATCAAAAGACTTTTGGGCCACCTTCTCCCATACAAAGGGCATTCCTTGTTTTAGAAATAGGGTAAATCACGTAGCTAGCCTGGCATAATTGGGTATAAAACAACAGAGAAAGTTGGCCTTTCCTTATAGGCTCTGGAGCTAGTGTAGTGAATATGGAGGGGGTAAATTTACAATGGCCTCGACTTTTAGGGGATCAAGACGAATACCATCCTTGAAAATGATGAAGCCGAGGAGTCGTCTAAATTCTACGCAGAAAACACATTTGTACGGGTTTAACCGAATGTTATAGTGTCTGTAGCACAGAAAAATATTCTGAATATGGTCGAGGTCATCTTGGCACCTACGAGAACAAGTGGGAAGGTCATACAAGTAAGGCTAGACAATGTTGCAAATATCAGGAAACGCATAGGACATTTCCTACTGAAACGTAGCCCCAGAATTTTTTAGTCTGAAAGGGAGCTTTTTGTACATGAATGTACCCCATGAACAGATAAAAGTTGTCTTTTCTTGGTTGTTCAATGCGATGTTGATCTGGTTGTAACCATAAAAACCATCCATAAAGGAAAAGATATCACTCCCAGCACATTCATCAATGATTTAATTAATGAAGGGAGTAGGATAGTTGTCTTTAGGACAGGCACGATTGAGATCTTGATAATCAACGCAAATATGGATCGTGCCCTGTTTTCTAGTCACTGAGACAATATTGGACACCCAGTTTGTAAGGAGGTCGGGATAGATGAACCCATATTTGAGAAGTTTTTCAAATTCACCCTTAATAGCGACGACCTTCCTAGGGTGCACCGAGTGAAACTGTTGGCGAACGGGCTTTGTGTGTGGATAAGTTGGTATTTCATGCACTATAATGTTAGGATCGATGCTAGGCATTTCTTCGTAGGACCACACAAACACATCACAGAATTCCTGAAATAGATGAATATATGTCTTGATCTCATCTAGAGAACAAGAAACCCCAATATGAATGTGTTCAACGATACCAGGTTTGATAGGAATATCAATCGGCATCATTTGGGTAATATTACCCAAATTTCCTTCCGACCATACTTCATGAGTGACGATCGGTGGTGGAAACAGAGAAGAGGATTCTTCGAAAATGGTAGACATGACCGCCGGATGAGGCAGGAATGAGGAGCTATGATGAGTATCAATCCAAGGTGGTTCCTCAAGAGACCTGACATCCATGATACCTTCTGTTATCTCAAAATCTGACCCTGGAAGGCTGCTGACCAGGAAGACCTTAAGTAACTATTTCAAACCTACTTTAGGCTGAGGCTTAGCCTCCCCAACCTGAGAGGGCTCTCTCAAAGGATTAATGATCTTTGATTATGATTAAGATGGCTAACTCTTATGAAACAAATGTAAAAGTATGAGTGGTGGAAACACAATTAGAAACTATCCATTGGGCTTATGGAGTCAACATCATTTCAGTATAACATTAATATCAACCTTACATAGAAGTCAGGGCGTTCAGCATTCAATACATTCAGAACATACCAAAAACATATAGGACCACACAGTCTATGAATGTATACAGGAAGTTAGAGCACTATGAGTGAATTATAAGTGATTACACATTCATACCATTGAAAATATTGGGAAAATAAAAACAAAACACATTCTGAACATCGAATCCCTCCTGAGTCCTGAGAAGTAAAGCCAATCTTGTATTACTAAAACAGAGTCTTTACATAAAGCCAAATATCAGAGATTTTTTCAATAAATTTCCAACCTTGAGTACATTGCTCTCTCTCCTATATACAGAATTCTTTTACAAGGCTGAGATTCCTCCTCCAACATGAGTGGAATTTGAATTCTCCTTCTTATGACACCTATTCACACTTTAACTACCTATTAAATGTAACAAACTGCTAACTAGACGTTTTAGAGATCTAAGGAAAATAGGAGTCCAACTCCATATCATGCTAATAAAAACCTTATATAAACATTTAAAGACTTCTTTGACACCTATAACTCCATGAAGTCGAATTTGGTGGTGCTCATAACCTTCCAGCTGGCCCTTGATGACTCATCCTTTTGTTGTTCCTAGAAACTAGGAGATTGTCCCTTACTCTGTTCTGGCTGAAAAATGGGTCTTGGGACAGAGCTCATAACTTCTAATAAAAAATGTATTTGGAAAACATGAAGGAGGCTTTGTGTACCAGTCCATGCTAAACAAAAACCTCTCTTGGGTTTTTGAAACATATTTCCTACCGCCCAAAATGAGTCTTTGAAAAACAGGTGTTAAACAGGTGAAATATGTTTGTGAAAAACTGCACCTACAGCAGTTTCGTAGCGCAGGTTTGGTCATCCATTTATCCCCAATCATAATGGATTTGAAGAAACAGAAAGAGGTTTCTCTATCTCATTAGGTTAGAAATAAAAACCTCTTTCAATTCTCTAAAATATTCTTTCAGTTGCTCTAGATACCTCCTGGAAGTTGACTACTTAAAACCGTTTTTCTCCTGAAAAAGGCTGCTTCAATGATTTCATAGCGCAAGGTTTGGTATGTGTATATGTATTCATTTCTTGAATTTACCTTTTGATTAGGGCTCAAAATTCTCAAGTGATCTTATTACACCTCTGCAGCAACATCCCTTTCAAAATAATCCTCTCTTTCTTTCAAGGTAGATCCTCAAAAACAAAACTGTCACCTTTAGTAGTTTCGTAGCGTGCTACGAAACTACTGTGTGAGTCAAAAAAATATTGTTCTCTTTTTTAAAATTGTCTTTCTTTGGATTTCAGTGACTATATATATAACCTCTAGAGAGATTGGTAATTCAAGCACTCCAACCATTGAATTCAATCCTGTGAAATTGGAAGCAAATTCTTTGGTGACTTAAATGTGACCTCCTTGAAGTTTTTCGCAGAATCTCCAACAGCCAACCTAACAACCAACCTCTTTGAAAGCTTGTTCAATATTAGACACCTACCTAACCTATGATCCTTCTTTTCTGTAAACAAATCCATGGAATTCCTACAAGATGAAAATTGAAAGAGCTTGCACCATCTTAATCTTGATCATTGCCTCGCTTGAAATGAAAAGGGAAGCTACTTCACTTGGACTTCAAAGAATTCTGATTAAATGCTTGTCAATTTTATTCTCATAGATGAACCCATACATAATCATAACTAAAAATGCTTGGCTCCTTTTTCGAAATTTGAAACTTGAGTGCACCAAGACACCTAACAAACCTAATGATAAGAATGAGCAGTTGAATGTGATAGGCAAGGTGCATGGATTGAAAATAGATGATGAAAACCTAAAAAATTCTAGTAGATTTCACAGTTGGATGACATTTGACACGGATCTACATGAATCCTTGATTTCATAGCGCAACCAGTGCAAATTCTGGGTTTTGTGCTATGAAAACTCCTAGACTGGGTTTTGCGCTATGAAAACACCTAGATAGTTTCGCTGCACATAAGAACTTTGAAATAGGATTGACATATGGAGCTTAGGTGTGATGTGAGACTAGTGATGGATGAAAATGGAGTGTTGACCTTTATTTAAACATACCAACAAGACTCCTAGGACTTAGACACTAAAGCAAACATGGAAAAATTAAACCCGGACTATCACCTAACCTTTACAATCAAACTGATGTGAACAATTTAGAAATTGTTTCCTAAGTGATAACACCTTCATCATATAGGGAGGTCTTGGCTAAGGGATCAGGTGATTCCAAAGTGCCAAGCCATGGGGATTGAGAGTACGTATCGAGGAAGGTCTTCAACATAAAATAATCAGAGGATGTAGAAATCGAAGACAAAACAATTTCCACGTAATTGACTTCGGCGGGACTAAGCGGCATAACCTCGCCCCAGGTATCAACAAGATCTGGTGAAGGTATGACCCAAGGATCAGATTTTACTGAGATCACATTGAAAAAGGCAATAGGAGGAGGTGGGAGTGGAAAAAATCCCGTTAAGGAAGAATCTTTGAAAATACCTACCCCCACACTCTCATAAGGAGCACCAGTGTGCTTGACGTATGAAACTTTTCCATCTGAGGAGGAAGAGGCAAATAAAGACAGTTGGTTGAGAGTGATAATCTTCCCTTGATGGGGAAATGAATCACGCAAAATAGAGAGGAGGCCATGTCATGCATGGCATGGGTCCAGCTTCGACCTAGTAGAAGATTATAATTGAGATTGGCGTGAACAATTTCTACCTCAACTTTCACTCTCTTTCCTTCTAGAGTGATGGCAAGGTTAGGTAAGACATCGAAGGGTCATGAACCTCACCCATTGAAAACTTCCAAATTGTTCGGAGATTGGTTCAAAGCAGGAGAACCAATAGCCTTCCAGCATGCGGTCGACATGATGTAGGTGGAAGAACCTTCATTGATGACAATCCAGTGGATGGTCTTCTCATTGATGATTAACTAATGAGAAAGGTGATCTAATGAGGGAGACGTGGAACATGGTTCTCTAGATCAAAAAATATCAAACTGGAGTCGGTGGGATCGATGCCCCCGACAGCTGACAACAAAGATTTCCGCTATGATGGGCAGCTTTGGAGCACCTTGAGAGTTGACATGGCTGACAGTGCCTGAGCCAATTCCTCAACAATATTGTAGTGCTAAGCAGCTTGGGTGTTGGGATTATACAAGGATTTCCATAGCACACCTCGAGAGGGTGGCCATATAGCGAAATCAGGGTTAGGGTGCTCAATATGCAGAGGGTCAGAACTCAGGGTAGAATAAGAAGGTGAGTCTTCTTTCTCTTTCCCAGCTGTTGAAGCAGGAGTTTAATAATATTTCGATCTAGTAGCCACATTAATAGGTGTACTCATCATGAACACTTGGGATCTGGAGGAAGCGTATTGGGGTTGGTCTACCATTTGGGTTTGTTGGGATGGAAATGGCTCTTTGAGGACAATGGGGGTCCCTTTGAGCAAGCGACTAACTTCGGATCGTTACAGACAATCCTTAGTGTAGTGATATTCCTTGTAAATGAGGCAAGGATACTTAGGTTTCCATTGTGAAGGTTCGCCAGTAAACGATTTGGGAGGACCCTGTTTTGGGGCATCGACTTTACCCTTGCCTTTGCCTTTATTCTTTCCTTTCGAGAATTTGTCTGTTGCGGCAGAATAGATAGCATGGACCTCTGAGGTTTTACCAGGTCCAAATGGATTCTGGGATGAACTATGAGGAACAGCATTTGAGAGCGACTTCTATTTGGAAGGAGATTTAGCAGGGATCTAGGATACTGAACCAATAACTCCATCAATGGGAGGTACATCTTATGACTTTGATGTTGTAGGATGGGATGATGGCCACGGAGAATTGAGTAATAACTCATACAAATTTCATACTGAGAGTAAACTAGATCCAAGTACTAAGCATGGGCGATGGCTTGCTCTTCAGTAACACATCCACCCATAGATATATCACGAGAAATTGGGGCCACGAATGATTTGGTGAACCATTCATTGAGCAGCTGATGAACAATCTCAAATTTGATCAGGCAACGTCTATGTCTCCATTCATGGATGTGATCAGAGATGTGTGTCACAGTATCTTGCTTAAGTGATGTGAGAAAATAGGTGCTAGTTTCATAGCGAATCGACAACTAAAAATGCGTGAGGAAAGCCATGGCTAAAGAGTTAAAATCATGGTAATTACTTTGAGGCAGCTCAATGTACCACTTGGCTATATTGCCCATGAGGGTTCGTTGGAAAAGACGGAGATGAATGGAATCGTCAACATATGAGTTCGACTAGCACTAGAGGTGATTTGTCATCACATGGGCCTAAGGATCTTCTTTAGCTTTTCCATCGAACTTTGGGCAATCGCTTGGTATCTTGGATGGCACTGGAGGCTAGTATGGTGAATGAAGGATTGGATCATCCGTAAGTCGAGATACATCTGGCAACTCAAGTGTAGCCAAGAATGGAAATTGGGTGTTAAAATGCATGGGAGGTCGATAAGCTAGTCCGAATGGAGGAGCCCATCCCTGCTGGTAAGGAGTTTTGGCCTCACAGTGAGGGATTTTGGCCATATGGCATTTGAGGTTGCCCCATTGCGGATAACCTTGACCATAGGGAGGATTTTGACCTTGGATGCCTTGGAACGGTCCAACCATAGGTTGATGATAAGAAACGTATGGGTTAAAAGGTTGTTAAGCCTATTGACCTTGGACATATGGATATTGGACCTGTTGTCCTTGAACATACAGGTGATGAACTTGTTGCCCCTAAACAATAGGATTTTGGACCTGTTTTCCTTGGGCATAAGGTTGATAGGCTTGTTGCCCTTGGACATAGGGATTATGTACCTGTTGCCCTTGACCTATAGGATTATGGACCTATTGGACTAGGACATTAGGATTTTGAGCCTGCTGCTATAGGACTTGACCTTGACCCTAGCCTTGCAAGGGTTGACCCTGCTGATATGTATACAAGGGTTGCTGCTACTCTGGTTGGTTTTTCTATTGCAAGGGTTGACCTTGCGGTTGCAAAATTTTTCCCTGAGGCTGCAAAGGTTGGCCCTATGAGGACATGGGCTAGGAGGTGTGCGGAGCATATTGCATTTGCTGCTACATGGTTTTCTAAAACTGTTACAACGGTTGACCTTGCAGTTGTTTTAGTTGACCTTGCCATGGGATCATTTTCCCTTGCAGTTGTGTAGAGAGACTTTGCTACAACAAAGGTTTCCCTTGCAGTAACAAAGGATGCCCTTGTTGTTGTAGAGGTTGTCCTTGTTTTTGCAAGGGTTCTTGAATAGTGCCCGAGAAATTTGCGATCTCAATCTGGCCATAACGAGGCTGAATGTACTGCCCAGATTGGAGGGTGTAAGGTTGATTAACCATTCCTTGAGAACCATATGGAACATAAGGAGTTTGTTATTGGACCTGAGCCCCATATGGCTGCTGATACTGAAAATTGCTCGATCTAGACAGACCAACAGGATTTTGAACATATTGGTACTCGACATTGCTTGATCCAGTAGGATCAACAGGGTTGTGAATAATACCAGAGGAAGGTTGGTTAATACCAAGCATGTGAGCTTGTGAGCCACTCACATTGGTGTCACCTGACACCATAGAAACATTCAGGTTTTCCCCCCCAGGTGGTTGCATGGCCTAGCCACTGAATAGAGGGATGAAAGAACTAACAGAGACATTTTTCAAGACTGTCAATTGTGCCTGATGTGTAACTAGGATTGACAATACAAGGGTACTCGGAACAGTGAACTGCAATGGGAATAAGGTAACAGCTTGTTGGTAATTCATGTTCGCAACAAACGGACTTGACGTAGACATGGCGCTTGATGCCCAAACAGGGTTATGGTAAAGTGATGAGGCACAAGGTGTACCTGAAACCAATTGCGCCAAAGACACATAATTGGGTGGCAAACTGGTAGGAATACCCCCTGAATAGGGGAAAACCTCGAGAGGAAAAGAGATCTCTTCCTCCTCGACAATGTGTGGAGTAGAAAATTTGGACTCTTCTAGAGAGGTGACTGGAGCATCTCCTTTGGGTTCCTTGTCTCGAAACAAACGACGATGAATGGCCGAAGAAGTACGATGGGATATTACCAAAGGATCACCCAGCTAGTCATATGAACTGTAAGGACATTGCGATGATATCACACAGGGTCAAATAGAGGATTCAGAGGATAGATAACCAGTCCAAGCTGACTGTCAGTGCTCGGAGAGTCCTCAGGAGTTTGAACGGGGTTTTCTAGAGATTATGGGCCAAGATCAGCAAATGACCCAATATTGAAAGTAGGCGGAGGGAAAGATGACAAAGGTTGAATACTCAGAAAGATTTCGAGTGCAACACCTTGGTCCTCGATTGACTCTAGTAACTCATGAAACAACTCCTCAAGCAATATTTCGGATGGAGGAGAGGAAGAGGAACTGGGTGAACTAGATGGTTCAGCCACGATGACCTTGTCTTAGTCGTCAGAAAAAATAACTTCAAGGCTTTAAAATGTTTTTTAATGGAAACTGATGATTTGGTCTCAAAAAGACTAACATGGTGTTTTTAGATCACGGGCAATCAATTATTAAGATGCATAAAAGACTGGTGTTCTTTCATTTTTTAAGGGTCATGAAAGAAACAAAGATGACTCTATCGCTTTCGATTGGGAACGAGCTCGAAAGGACAAGTGCTCGAATGATATTTTAATTTTAATGAGTCAAAAATATCAAATGAATGCATTGGATGATCTAGGTAAATAGGATTACTAGGCAACCATGAACTGCATAATACCTCCCGGTGAACCGAGAAGTACGAGCAAGCAATCTCCCCAAATTCTTTGTTCAGTGTATCACGTTTGCAAGGTTGTCAACTCGACTTCCTAAGGATAAAGGATTGCAGCTTAGAGGGGTCTCCTGTTATATACTCGACGATATGGGGATCACAAATCCATATTAACGTTGTCTAGTGCTGAAGATAACGATAGCTGCTAGGTTCAAAGAATCTAGAACATGTCTATAGCCTAGACTATCTAGATATGATCGTTAAATGTCAAATTCACCTTAAGTTAATTGACTTCCTTTTAAATTTTATCTTTAGTTATGTTTTAGATTTCAGGTCTTAGCAATGCAACTCGAAAAACATTAAATGAAACTAAATGGGACAAGACCCTTTCAATTCGATGAAATGCCTACACTAGAGAGGCTATAAACCACTCAATCAAATGAAAACAATCAAGCAACAGAAAGTGAAATGATCTTTCACTGTCTTACTTTTTCGAAAAATAAACTAATGAAAAATGCATTCCAATTCCTAATTTCCTAACAAGCACATATCTAATAGTCCTTTCAAAAGCAAAACAGTTATTTTCCTTTCCTAAATGCCAATGCAATTCTAGTCTTTCAGTGATGCAATTTATCGTAGCACAATGATGCGACAAACTAGAACTTCATACTTTTTCATGAAATAACGAAATAAAATTTTCGCATACAACTCTTCAATGAAAAAGTTTTTGATACAATAAGCTCTTCAAGCAAATGAAAACATGAAAAGAGAAGCTCATTCAAACTAATGAAACACTGACTTTACCAACAACAAGTTGAGCAATTTAATCCATAACGGAAAATAAATGTTTATACAAGCAAACGAAAACTTTCCACACTTGTTCAATAGAGATCAAAGTCATAAAAGGACCAAAAACGAAATGCAAGCAGTAAGCACACCTACAACTCGACTCACTGAATCCAAAAACAACTGAATGGACGACTAATTAGATGCCCTAGTGTCACTAACCACCCAATGCCTCAAGCAATCAAGTAGAAATATGGTAAGCCAACAAGCAAACAAAACCATATGAAAAGCAACTTTCTAGAAGGAGGAAAATTGTCCAAAAGGTTTACAGGGTCAAAATCTTAAGAGTAGAACACACTATCCAAGATTGGGGTTAAACCCTAATCTTCACTTACAGGCATTGACATGACTACCTAACTGACAACAAGAGCCAAAGGATGGTCAGCATGACTATTCCTCAGCATATCACACTGATTGGCACGATGGTCAGTGGATTAAGAATGCTAATCGAGGAAACTAAGAAAAGAATAAAAAAAAAAAATTGAAACGGAGACCAGATATGCTACTATGAAATTCAAACTCAATCCAGTAAGCAAGGGAAAAGAAATAGAACCAAAGGGAAAAAGTGGAACTTGAAAATTTCTCACGAAATCATGAAATCAAAGACAAAAAAAGGATTGGATCCCCAGCGAAGTCACCAATTTGTGGTGAAGTAAACTTATAAGTGCAAACACAAAAAAATCCTTTAGCCTGATGATGGGTCTAGCCACAATAGATACATTCTATGGAAGATTTCCTTAGGTTAGAACCAATTAAGAGGGCCTACCTCTTAGTACACTTATCCCGTTTGATGATGTCCTTGCTTGCTCGCTCTAGCTATCTCTCGCTTCCTTCTTTAAAGAACCTGAAACAAGTAAACAATAGAAAACAACAACTGTGATAATAGACAAATTGTAATTCACCCTACTTAACAAGTCAAGAAATATTAAGCCATGAATATGTAAGATGACAAAACATGTATGAAATCAATCGATAGTTGCATATATATTGATATCAAGAAGAGATTACAACCATTGTCTTAATGTTACGGTTCTCCTCTGACAAGACCAAGTTCCCACACACTTCTACTAGCATTCCATGATGGCCTCAATCAAAAATAGTTTTAAGGCTCTTCCCTTAGGTTTCACTCCAAACCAAATCATACTTCTCCCTCACACAACTAGATAGCTACAACTATGAATATCTTGTTGTTTTCTCCAAACTAAAATAGCACTAGCACACCAACATCAACACTAGCTTGTGCTTGGGAAGAAGGAAGGTTTATATAGGATGAATAGATGGGATATGCATCCACTCCTCATGGGATAAGGTCTTATCCCTTGAGGTAGTTCCATCATTATAGGGGAAAGGAGCCCAAACTAACATCCTCAACCCCATCCAGCAAAACCATTTACCAGACTTCCATTATAAAGCTGCTAGAGCTGGAAGCTTCGGCTCTTAATTTAAAAAAATTTCCATAACAAGACCGGCATGACTGGAACATAGCTAAGTCGCTCCGATCAGTGCTAGGGGCAGTGCTAATATTTTCACATTGACAAGGGGAAGACAAAGGTCATTAACGTCAGTCTTGTAAACTGGGCAAAACAGAAGTTTCAAGGGAAATGGTGCAAAAAGGAATTGATCTAGTCATGAAGAGCAACATAATGGGAGTTTCTTCATGAAAGAAAAGCATGTGGGGTTCACTTTATAGGTCCTCCATAATCAAGGAACGGGGAGTACAGGGACAGTGACAAAATTCTGTGTAACAGAGGTGCAGTCCAACTCGCAAAGCTGAATGAGGAGATATTTCTAGGAAAAATCAGCGGGAGTCAGTTGAAGCTATATAGGGGTGATCCCACCCCTACGTAATTACTATATGGAGGCAGGAAAATATTACTACTTCAAGAGTTTGAAAGGAAGTGCAGGACTATAAACTACGCTGCCAGAAGGACAATTTGGCGAAGCAAAAGGGCTACATGACGATTAGGAGAAAGGCACAGAAGGGAGTTGTGACGAAGGAGCTGCTCTAGCATAGTGGGTCCCATGCATATTGGCCAAAAACTGACTGTTGGAAGCACTATAAATGATTGGATGGCTATTTTTCTATTAAAGGGAGTGGGGGGGAGAGCATTTAAGGAGCATATCTTTACAAATCTACTACGAAAAGTGCATTAATGACATTGATTTGGACGGAACGAATGGATTTGAATTCAAAATGGGCTATAAATATAGCATCTCGCTCCACATTCAAACACTTTACTTCTAGAGATATTTCCTTGAGATTTTTCACTTTAGTTTGTGCCAAGACAATTGTTGCATGTCTGGAGGGGATTGGAGGGAGACACCAGAGAAGTTTTCAGAACAAGGAATTGGGTGGGAGGTGGATCTACCTGAGTGGTAGAAGGAAATATTATAGGAGAGAATGAATGCAACACAACCTGTACCTACCATAATGCCTAAGTCGCCGAGGCCTAAACCCACTTCCTCCACAACAGAAGAGCAGAAGCAAGATAAATCACAACAAGTGCCAATGTGGCAATCGTTGTGAAAAAATCCAATAGAGGTCAAACACAAGGGTCAAATGGATGGGAGCAAGAAACTGACGGAACCCCTAGACTTGGATGAGGAAGACTTGAATATGGGGGTTTTAGAGATTGATGTAGATGAAGCAGTTCCAATTAATCGACTACCACCTTATGTACCCACTAGAGAACCCACTGCCAAAGTGACGAAAGACCTAGAGTCGGTGAAATTCTAGGTCTCCACACCATTGCTACTAGAGGAAGTACCTTTTGAGGAAAACGTTTTGGCCTAGATAGCATTTTTAAAGATGGGGGACAGGGATCTAGATGATCATGCAAAGTTCCTGCAGTTGCAACCGAGAAAATATATGAAGAAAGTATACTATGAGGAGTCGAATTTTATAGAGCTTGAGACAATGAAGAGGGTGGCTATAATTAATATTGCTCAACATGTTGTGGGTGCCACATTTTATCCACAATACCATCAACACTATCTGTGAGCATCAATTACTGATGTTGGTTCACGATGGGTGCCTTTGGTTGGGAGTGCCCATTCCAATCAACGACATGTTGATCCACCAAATAACCTTGTTGCCTTATCAAGGAGTGAACCCCACATATGCTTTTGTGGAGAAATCACAGGAGAAGAAGATGGGAGACCAAATGAAGAGCGAATTTAGGTGGGTGAAGAAGTTGTGTGGCCATGCGATTAGCTCCATATCAAATGACGTTGTGGAATTTTCTACAAAAATATTGGATGGAAAGATAACGAGGAAGTGTCACACTAATGAAGTACAGGCAATAGTAGTATTTTTGGTTGCACGGTGCAGCAAAGGGTTCCAATACAATTGGGTCAAATATCTCTATCATGAATTCTTGGAGGATTACCGTGAAGCCCACGTGGACGGCAAGGCATTCCACTATGCGTGGCTACTTCTATTGATCATGTTAGTGGCATAGAGGATGCCTGAAGGGAACTAGTTCCGAACACATGATCCTGACTTATGCAAGGTCGAAAAATTTGCCTCACTGTGGGAAATGAAGGATCTTGAACGTGTAATGGAAACAAAGATATTTTGGGTCTTTTTCAAGTCTAAGTTGTGGATGGTGATCAACCAACGACTGCGATTATCACCAAGTTTACATGCGCAATATGCTACTATTACAAATTTCAAGGAAGATTTTCATAATCTATCTATCACGCAAAAAAGGATGCCACACACACATGGCATAAGCTTCCATACTTAGTCACAGAGAATGAAATTATGGGGCTCATCAATAAATGGTCGAGCGAATGGCTCACCTCATCAAACGCAGGCACAGGAAAAAGTAAGGTTGCAAAAGGAAAAACAAGGAACATTGTAGCTATGGTAGCTATAGAGAAAGCCAAGGAGAAAGAATCATAGAAGGATTCTGCGAAAGAAAAGGTCATGCAGAAAGAAAAGGTTGTGCAAAAAGAACAAGTAGCACAATAGGAAAAGCGTACTACCAAAGAGGGGGAAGCACCAAAATAAAAGGTCTTTGCAAAAGAGACGGAAGCGCCAAAGGAGAAATTTGCCACCACGTCACAAGCCACTATTAACCTCGAAGAACCTGAAACAGAGTGCACATATGTGGAGGTTGAGACGGAGGGTGAAGAGGAAGGGGGCACAAACTTGGAGCCCCCCTTCACAGTTAGAAAGAGGCAGAAGTGAAGTTCCAAGGGACCTCGCAAGAAGGAGAAGCCAAACAAGTCTATAAGCACGACACCATTGGTCCTCACAGAGGGGAACCTTGATGAGATCAGTGATGTGGTCCGCAATGCCATTGAAACCATTTTGGGACACATCAAGGACTGGTACCATCAGGCATTGGACAAATTACAACAGAGCCTGAAGGAATTGCAGGTCGAGATAGGGGTAATCTAAGCGAGCGTGGGACAAGAGATTCTAAAGCAAGCAGGCATGGTAGCCTCAACAACAAAGATCACCAAAAACCTCCATGTAGTGTAGTTAACAAAGGGATAATTTCATATTGAAACTTTAGAGGAAAGGGCATGCCTATTGAATATGAAGAATTTGAGCCTTCACCTTGAGGCGCTCCCCATTCAGTCATTGAATGAGCTGCATCAAGGTGTATCATATGAGCTCAAGGTCTGGGAAGAATGAGCATTTTTTGTTATCAATAAATTCAAGACTAACATCTAGCAAATGTTCAAGGAAAATGCGTAGGCGCTCAAATAATGAGAAGAGGTTGTTGTGCGCAGTCAACAGCTAGAAGTTGGACTAAATTTAACTACTTCATTGGATTTGGTGCTCATCTAGTTGAATGTGTTTTGTAGTTACTTTAATCATCATTGGGTATATGTGAACTATTTTTCTAGATAACTAAAAAATCTTTCCTTGTTCTCATGTGCCTCTATTAGGATAGCACTACTACTTTCCTTCTAGAGACTCACTCCTATCTCTCACTTCTGAAGGTTTCCTTATACACATTGCAATTGGTGTTTCATAATGACAAATTACTTATTTATTCAAAGGTTATGTGTATAATCTCTTATGTTATCCATTGAAACCAAGAAAAACCTTAAGTTATGGTGGTCGGGAAAATAATCTAGATGGGGCTCCTACTATAAACAGTGAGAGGTCTAATTAGGACTTCACATTGGGGAGACCCCCTGTATGGTAGCAATATCCATTATCGTCAAAATTCTGGTGCTAGAAGGAGGGACAGATGACAAGTTGTGCCCATTATGTCTATTTTGAACCTCTTATCTTGAATGGCCCATTCACAAATCATACTCCCTGGGTGTTTTTCCAATAGATTCAATGGTCAAATTTTAATCCCCGATGAACCTCTTCATAACTTGTCTCAATTAAAGTTTGATGGTGAGGGTAAAATATCTATAGACGAACATATATCTAAGTTTCTCTATTTTTGTGAATTTGATGAAATTGATTGTGAAGATGTTGCTCTTATACTTTTCTTCCTCGCCCTTGAATTTTGTGTTAACCAATGGTGTCTTACCCTACAATATACTTCCATTCATTCATTTGATCAGTTCTTTAAGGATCTTCAACAAGCCTTTGATAGGTATGATTACCAAGATGTTTTTAAAAGGATTAATCCACTAAGAATGAAATTGAATGAACCAACTGATGATTTCTTAACCTATGTTATGAATTCACTGAAGAAGATGTGGATTGGGATTTATTCAAGGAAAAGTTTCAGTGTTTGGTTCAAAGCTCCTTGAATAAATCTGAATCTAAATCCTTGGTCATGCTCCCCAAACTTTCATTAATCATGACACATTCTAGTTTTGAAGGAGGAGCCTTCTACTCCTTCCCATCCTCCTTTCAACGTTGGTATTGGGAAATTTGTAAATCATTTTTATATACATTCATTTAAGATCTCATTCAAGAAAATTTTGAATGTAGGATGAAGACCAATCCCTTGACTTTTCAAGATGATATTAACACTCATAACCTCAATTTTGAATCTGATTTAATTGACCACATTACCTCTTCAAGGGATGTTTATCCTCCTCTACTATCCCATTCTCTTAAACCCTTGTCCCTTGATGAGCCTCTTCCAAATCCAAGTATTGATTAGGATGAATGTAGTCACATTTTACAAGTAGACAAGTAGAAAGGTGAAGATTCTTTCAATATTTATTCTCTTTTTCAAAGTCTCCTATGTTAAGATAATGTTCTCCACTCTTGGTTTTTTTAAGGTCTACTAATCTTGGTGATGAATCAAATGAACAAACTTTCCTCATCAACCTAAATTCTTGGGAAACCATATTTTTAATGATGATGACTCTATTGTTGTACATGGTGATGAATGCCCAAGTGCCCTAACTCATCTTTCAGTCTCTCAAGAATATTTTAATTTCAAAGATTTAGATCGAGAATCTGATTTAGTCAATATGGAAAATTACTCTTCACCTTACGATCCCTTGTGCTCTATTGTTCGTAATGGATTAATGTGTGATGAAGATGCTCCATGATCCTCAATTTCATAATCTAATGAGTTGTATTTGGATTTACATGGGGTAGTGAGGTTATCCATGATGAAAAAAAAGGTAAGGAAATCATTGATCATCCACTTCATTCCTTATCATTTCCACTCTTGCATTAAGAAAAATATTTTGTTTAGGTTATTCGTGAGATTGATTCAATCCACAACCCTTCAATGTTCAATCAGAAGAATATTATCATTCAGATAATTGTTTTGTTCAAGTTAAAAATTCTGATCAAATCAATGATGTATATGGCTACAATCTTGATAGTAGTGATATTGTCACAATTACTAGTAGTATGTGTCCACACACCATGCATGATCTGATTCAATCTTCAAAATGTGATTCTCCAATCCTTGAAACTTTCGGGACTTGTCAGGAAGGTGAGGCACTTCAACTTCTATTGATGGTTATGTCAGGGTTTTTGTGATCCTGGTGAGATCCTCGAACTAAGTTAGATCTGGATTTTCTCGCAGAATTATTTTCTCTGCACGGTTTTAATGAATGCAAATTCCTTCTTGAAAGACTTGTGGTATTTTGGATATGGACCTTTTAACTTTCAAGATTCGATTTCTGATCAGATTGAATATTTTATTTCAATTGATTCATCTCCATGAAAATATATTTTATCAAACTTGGGTTTAAAGTGTATATTTGTCATGGATATAGAAATTTTTGAAGTTGATCATTTCAAATATTATTATTGGTTGAACGATTCATACTTATCATTCTCTGTTGAAAATAATCAGCTCCTAGTTTTTCTTGTGAATGTTATAATTCTAACCATTTTCTTCATGGCATTAGATACCCTCTTGAATGTTTGTGAATTCTTGTGTCATTTGTTGAATCAAGTTCCTCTTTTCCACTTTGATTGGTTTCATGTATTTTTTATACTAGCATTCATTTTCAATTATTTCGATGATTGTAATGAGTAACAAGGAAATGTTTTGTCACATTCAACATGTGAGGAAGATGATTCTATTATTCAAATCATTTGTAAAGTTGTTCAAACTGATCTATCTTTTCTTTCTACTAACCAAAAATCTTATGCCCTAATCAGTCCATCTGAGCATAATGTTGGGTCTAGTAAAAATCATTTGACTAATCATCTTCCCACCAGTATATTGGATGATAGTTTTTTTTCATCGATTGATCTTCATCATTTATCATGTCACTATTCAAGTACTTTTCAAGTAGTTGAGGGACCTTAGACTTCTCTAATGGTTATGTCAAGTCCTCACTATCTCTTTAGGCCTTATGGATATGACTAGATTCATTTTTCCTTACAATATTCTCATCCTCATTCCATGTTATTAATTGAAAACTCATTTTGTCAAGGATTTTATTGTCTTCAAGAGGATGTTTTTGAATTCTATGATCCAATATATGATTTCCTAGAAACATCGTACTTATCAATCCCATGTGTTAATAACAAGCTTCGACCTTTTCTAGTGATTTCTAAGAAGGGAAACAAAAATACATGAACATTCACAAGAATTTTTTGAGTTTTTCTTGATTATTGTTCTCTTCGAAAAGGTAAGGTTGTGGGTTGGTTAAGGTCAATTATTTTGGCACATATTTCTGCCTCTGGGTAAGAGGTTCTCTCTTTTGTTCAATTTATTCGAGTTCTTATCTTTCCTTTTGCACATTATCATATATCGGTTTTAATTTCTCTTATGTTTTTGTTTGTAGGTTAGGAGTAGTTATGTTGGTTACGCTAGAAATTTCATTACACTTAACCATGTACTTCTAGTCAATTAGGTTAGGAGTATGTATAGTGGCATATTAGTTTCCTTTTCACCCATCTCACACTTTCTCTCCATCTAGTCTCTACATTTGTTTTGTTTTCTATTTCTTGTTATGCATGTTTCTTTGCATTTCAATTTTACTTTTACTTTATTCTTTGATCTTATTTCCTTGTTTTTCAAGTTTTTTCTTTTGTGTTTGTCTAATAATACTTTCCATGAAAGATGATTTTTTTGGCTCAAAAGACAATGTGGAGAAACATAAAAAGTGTAGTTTTGATGATGAACAATGCTTGGCTAATTTGTTACCTCTTCTCTATTTGGGTTTATATATATATTAAAGTCAATGATGTCTAACAGAAAATATGATTTATTCCAAAAGGAAATCCTTTTGTCAAACATTGAAGCCCTTATCTCTATTACATTATTAATTCCTAACTCAACCTTGTATTGAATAGTGTTTCGACCTATCTACTCAATCGAGTAGAAAAGGGAAAGGAGAAAAACTTAAAACGAGCATATTAACTTTAGTTATCTTTCAAATCCCTGTGACAAGGAACAACATCTCTTGCAAAGTAAATAATATAGGATCCCTCTTCCACATTCATAAATAATTAAGTGCCTTTGCACATTCTATTAGTAATTAAATAAGAGGTGAAGAAGAGGAAGGATTCTTGTGTATAGAGGTGAAGCAAGCAACTTCGTGAGGTTATTGAACATGCCTAATGGTAGTGAAGCGATGATTTTATTCCTTGAGTTGACTCTGTCGGTGCACTGAACAGGCTCGCTATTAGTGGAGAAAAACCAGGGAACTAATTATCAAAAACTTAGTATACTTATTATCCTTCTCCCATATCGAAATAGTTGAAGTACGTCTAGTCTTATCTTAATGTGTTTGAAGCTAAGAAGGGAATAGAAGAGACTATATATTTAACTGGGATAAGTGGCAAATCCAGGGTATCCGATATGGAAAATCAATACTTCCTGATAGACTAAGGCCTTGCACTTAATTTGAAACCTAAACAGATAAGTTGGAGTTCTACTAGTGTGTCACCAAGTGTTGGCAATGCAATCAACTCCCTCCAAAACTTTTCATACACTTGAATTATGGAGCCTACTGAGGATCTTATGATCTGTTGTTCCATGATCACTTCATGGTCAATTGTTTTTTGATAAGTTTTTAAGTCTTCTTCTCAAACTCTAAGTGTCGATGTCACTTTCTCCAACATGCTCAACCCTTGATAAATTCATAAGTGTACTTTCTTTATGAAAGATTGAAAAAACATAGTGCAGTACATCAAGACAGTGTCTGTGCAATGTTCAACATATGTCAACAGTCATTGCACACTTTTCATTGACAGTGTCCCTCACTCTGGTTGTAATTTCACTTCTATTTCCATGGTTTTCCAAACTATTGCTTTGCACACCTTTTCTTTCAAATGTGTCACTTTCAAATTTGTGACTGTTCCTTTTTCTTGATTTCACTTTAACAAGTTCCTGTTTTATGTTATTTTCTCTCTTAAATGTGTCACTTTCAATTTTTTAGTGTTTACAAGTGTCGTTTTCACAATTTATTACCGTCACAGGTGTCAATTTTAGTTATTTTCACTCTTGCATGTGTTGGACTTTTGCACATCACCAGAGGCAGATCTAGCTCACTATTATGAATTAGATGGTGTTGAAAATAATACTGAGAGGGGGGGTGAATCAGTATTATCTAGTCCTTTTAACAATTCTTCCTTATTTATACTTTGAATTATTTTTGCATATCAGTACCATAAAACAATGAGCATGAACAAGAAAAACAGACAGTCACATCAAAGAACACCAGATATAAGGTGGAAACCCAATGTGGGTGAAAACCACCTGCTGCAATATGTCTCTATCTTCTTTCAAATTAGAAACTCCTTTTACAATGGTCTTGTACTGGTGCAGTCCTTTACCAGTACGCAGGCTGCAACCTGCAGAGAGCTACAACTCTCTCTCGTTTTCCAGTCTCTCCTGGAAGGGAGCTACAACCCCCTACTTCTTTTCTTTCAAGGACCACTTTTCATAAATTTTCAAACTGGATCCATAAATATCAAATGATCATCAAGTACCAGTAAGTCACCCAGATAACCAGATCCACAATAACAGAAAAACTAAACCCAGAACACCTTCTGTGGCGTCTCCTGTGGCGCCTCCTGCGGCGTCTCCTGCGGCGCCTCCTGCGGCGTCTCCTACGGCGCCTCTTGCGGCGTCTCCTGCGATGCCTCCTGTGGCGTCTCTTGCGGCGCCTCCTATGGCATCTCCTATGGCGCCTCCTATGGCGTCTCTTGCGGCGTCTCCTGTGGCGCCTCCTACAGCGTCTCCTGCGACGCCTCCGCACTTCCGCAGCTGCAGCGCTCGAGAGATCACCCTTCACAGATTCGCTTTCCACTTCACTTTCATATAGATCGAGCTTTTGAAACAATAACCTAATATTTCAGATCTTAAGATATTCAACCCAAAAGCATACACAAGCCAAATGATCTCCTTTGCTTTATATAGGCAAGCTCTTCCTCAAATCATGGACCATGGGCCAAAACCATAACAAACCAATACCATCAACTCAATACTAGGGATCAACACGTCAGTCGAGATGCCATGGTCCAAAAACCATAGGTTCAAATTGCAAGGATTAACTACCATGGACCAAAGGTAAGTTTTCCCACATGAAATAAACTTTTCTCTTCATAAAATTCCATGAACATTTCTCCACATGAAATAAACTTTTATAAACTTTTCTCTGCATAAAATTCCGTGAACTTTTCTCCTGCGTACTTCTTAATTCTCATCATATTGAGAGCCATACCATGGGTGTTGCTGTCAAGTACAACATCTGTAACATATAACCATACCAGAAACATAATGCCAACAATCTCCCCCTTTGGACTTGATGGCAACATCAAAAACTTCAGCGACATTCTCCCCCTTTGACATCAAGGGCAAAGGGTTATGCTCCCCCTAAGAACATGCTTCCCCTGAATATGAACCAGATCTGCAAAGAAGAACCATAAACCACCAGACACCATGAATGACCAAGAAAGAGATAGAGACATATTGCAGCTATATTCAGACCAGCTCCCATGATCTCTTTTTGTACATCCTCCATAATGCCAACAATGCATTATATTCTCCCCCTGAACCTGTGCCGCAACCCAGCACATGTACGCATATACCCCAGATGAATCATGCGTACAACCAACAATCAGAAGAGTCTCAACAATAAGATGATGCATCAACAAGCCCCAGCTTTTGCCTGAGGTATTCAAAAGTCTCCCTGGGCAATGGTTTGGTGAGAATATCAGCAACTTGTTCCTTAGAAGGAACATACTCCAACTTGACCTTTTGTTCAAGCACTTGTTCCCAGAGAAAATGATACTTGATTGGTATGTGCTTGGTTTTTGAATGCATGACGGGATTGTTTGAGATGCTGATTGCACTTGTGTTATCGCATAAGATAGAGATAGGTGGTGTACAAGTGATTTGAAAATCCTGCAAGGTCTACATCATCCAAAGGGTTGAGTGCAGCAAGATGCAGCAGCAACATATTCCGCTTCCGCTGTAGACAAGGAAATTGAACTCTGTTTCTTGCTGAACCAAGATACTAATCTGGAACCCATAAAGAACGCACCACCACTTGTGCTCTTCCTGTCATCCACGCTTCCGCCCAATCTGCATCTGTATAAGCATGAAGTGTGAGATCTGTATCTCTAGGATACCATAAGCCATAATTTTGTGTCCCTTGAAGATATTTGAAAATTCTCTTTACTGCCTGAAGATGAGTCTCCTTTGGATTTTCCTGAAATATACCAACTATTCCTACTGCATGCATGATGTCCGGTCGGGTACCTGTCAAATAAAGTAGACTTTCGATCATAGATCTGTAGGTTGGTTAATGTACTGCTGCAGATTCATCATTTGCACTGAGGCTACATCCTGTGACCATGGGTGTACATACTGGTTTTGCATCTTCCATGCCATATTTCTTCAAGATCTATTTGAGATACTTGGTTTGAGATAAAAAGATTCCTTTTTCCTTTTGTTGGATTTGCAAACCAAGGAAATATGTCAGTTCTCCCAGCAAGGACATTTCAAATTCTTTCTGCATGACCAAGGCAAAGCTTTGACTCATCTCTTCTTCATTGCTGCCAAAAATAATGTCATCGACATACACAACAAGTATTAGAAATTTGTCATTTTCAACTTTTATATAAAGATTGCTATCTGCTGATCCTTTTGAAAAACCTTGTTGATGAAGATATTTATCCAAACGATAGTACCAAGCCCTTGGAGCTTGTTTGAGCCCATAGAGAGCCTTTTTCAATCTGCATACAAGATTTGGATCATTTCCAAGAATGAACCCATCTGGCTGTTCAATGTATACTTCTTCTTTCAAGTCTCCATTCAGAAAGGCTGATTTCACGTCCATTTGAAATACTTTGAAGTTTTGAAAACTTGAGAGAGCAAGGAACATTCGGATGGCCTCAAGTCTTGCAACGGGAGCAAATGTTTGTTCAAAGTCTATTCCTTCTTGTTGCGCATACCCTTTACAAACAAGGCTGGCCTTGTTTCTAATTACTTCTCCATTTTCATTCAATTTATTTTTGAAGACCCATTTTGTTCCGATAACATTCTTATCCTTTGGTCTAGGAACCAGTTCCCAAGTGTTGTTCCTTTCGATTTGCTCAAGTTCTTCATCCATTGCATTTATCCAACATTCATCTTTGCATGCCTCTTTCACATTTTGTGGTTCAGTAGAGGAGAGTAATGCCAAATAGCTTGAGGCTTCTGCAACTGTTCTTCTTGTTTGTACACCTGCTTCTTTCTGCCCCATAATTTGAGATTCTGGATTATTCTTCTGAACATATCTGGATGGAGTCTTTTCTTCTATTCTTGTCTGCTCCTCTGGTTCTTCTTAAGGTTCTTCATCATTCTGTTGTTGAGAGTAGCCTTCATCTTCTTCGATGTCTTCATGATGTACTTGTCTAGGAATGTATCCCTTCTCATCAACCACTACATCAATGCTTTCAACAATTCTGCCAAGTCTTTTATTGTAGCACTTGTATGCTTTGCTATGTGGAGACTAACCAAGAAGAATGCCTTCATCTGCTCTAGGTTCAAGTTTGCCAAGCTACTCATCAGTATTCTTAATATAGCATTTGCTCCCAAATATTTTGAAGTGCTTTACTGAAGGAGTCTTACCATTCTAGA
>APFE030859121.1:0-12864 GCA_000404065.3 Pinus taeda
ATTTGACCCAAGAAAATAATCTGCCTCGTTGGTTTCTTTTCCATAGAAATCTGCAGCATAAATTTTCAAGTCTATTTTAATATACCTCTTGGGATCCATGCAAGAGTCATCCAAAATATAGGTGTAGCTTCTATCATAGCCTTTATGAGAACTAGTCATCCCACACGAGATAGATATTTGTGATACCAAACATGTAGATGCTTCTCCACTTTAGCAATAAGCCAGGTCCAGTCAGCGATCTTGTATCGAAGTAGCTTAAGCCTAACCCCCAGATATTTCAGTCCATCCTCCAATTTCTATAATGTGAAGGGGAAGATTTGTGTAATATACATGATCTTGTGCTATGTGCATCCAAAGGCTATAAGCATAGACTTACTGTCATTAATGATCATCTCCTATGCCTGCCGAAAAAGATTGAAAATGTCTTGTATGACCGTAGTATACCCAATACTACCATTTAAGAAAATGAGAACATCATCTACAAATAAGAGGTGGGTAAGAATACAGTTCTCAGTGATTTTGATACCAACCAAGTGACCCCTGTTTCATGCTGATATGATAGCTCTACTTAATCCTTCCATGATTAGCAGGAAAAGTAGTGGGGAGAGTGGGCATCGCTACCTGAGACCTCTCTCCGAAAGGAAGAATGGAGTGGCCTCCCCATTTAATAATACACTATAAGAAACATCCATGATGCAAAAAATTATCCATTTAATATATAAATAAGGAAAACCATGATGAGTTAGTAACAGCCTAATATAAAGCCAATTTGTTCTATCAAATTCCTTGGATAGGTCCACTTTCAAAACCATGCCTTTCAGTTTCCTCATCTGAACTGAATGGAGGAGTTCCTGGGCCATGGAAGTGGCCTCATGAATCTGTCTATGTTGTAGGAATGCGAACTGTTCAAAGGAAATATGGTTAGATAGAATAGGCTTAAGGTGATTTGCGATGATCTTGGCCATGATTTTATAAAGATAGTTACAGAGTGATATGGGTCTGAAATCATTGAAGGAGCTAGGATAGTCAGATTTTAGGATAAGGGTAATAAAGGTGGATTTGATGGCAAATGATATTCTACCCCTCCTTCTGCAATCCTCCACAATTTTGAGAAGGTCATCCCCCAGGATCTCAAAGAAAGCAATATAGAATTTAATTTTCCAACCGTCCGGGCCAGGGCTCTTATCTTTCTTGAACCATTTTATTGTTGCCACAAGCTCTTCCTTCAATACTTCCTTTGTCAGGTCCTTAACATCCTCCTATTCCACAAATATTGAAAATTTATCGGCAATACTCATGATTTCCATAATATTAGCAGCCCTAGGGGCCTTGTATATGCTTTTAAAGTGAGTAGTGGCTAGACTAGCTAGATCCTTCTGTGATGTAATTGATTTTCCCTGATCATCTTGAAGTTCCCATATGGTATTTATGGCTTTCCTACCATTAGCAAATTTATGATAGAACTTGGTGTTGTCATCACCTTCAATGAGCCAGATACCCTTGGTCCTGAGTCTCCAACTCTCCTCTCTTTACTTCAGTATTTGGGATCACTTCATGATGAGGGAAGTGTAATGTTCTTTTCTTTCTTGTGATATGAAAGTGCCATCCGAGGAGTCCTCATGTGTGGAAATGGCTAGGTCTACTTCCTATATAGTATTGTCATTAATTTTTTGCTCCTGATGTGCCCAAGCTTTAGAATTCACTTTCAGTTCTTTTAGTTTGCAGATGAACACTTTAGTGTGGTCCTCATGATCTGGTATATGATTGGACTGCTAGAAGTCAGTAACCATATGAATGTATGAAGGATCCTTGAGCCAAGAGGAATTGAATTTAAATGGGACTTTTGTTCTCTGATTTATGTCTTCCAACTCCATATATATTGGACGATGATTAGATATACCTCCGGTTCCAACCCATTTCCTGATATGGGGATGGGTATTTAAAAATGCTTCTTTAATGAGATATCGATTCAACCTCCTAGCCAAACTGTGATCTCCACATCGATTATTTGTCCATGTATGTTGTATCTTGGTTGATGGATTTCCACCCACTGATGCTCCTCCAGCAAGGTTGAGATCATATCAGATAAGCCATCAACTTGAACAAGGTGACTCCAAGATTCACTATACCCAAAAGAGAAATTTAAATCCCCACCAAGTATGATGTTGTCAACCTACAAAAAATCTGAGTCTAATAATCTTGTCCAGAAATTTACCCTATCCAAACAAGGTCCGTATACATTCAGAATGCAGACTTCAGTTTCCAAAGAGGAGGTATATATGTCGACACCAATATATCCGCTACATCCCCAAATATTTTTGAGGTCTACAGATTTGTTACAAAGTCCAGTAGCAATGCCCCCAATCTCCTAGTTGCATCTAGGGCATGGAAAGTCCAATTTGGCATCCATGAATTAAGAATGGTAATAAGGCCATTGGCTGAAAAAAGGGTTTCTTGTAAAAAGATGATATCCATCAGATTCGAAGTAAGGAGCCTTCTGAGAGCTAGTTTTTTGGGAGTGCTAGCAATCCCTCTACAACTGAAGGAAAGAATCTTCATGGAGGGTGTGGGAAAGGGCCATTCCTTGCTCTAAGGGCCCTAGCAATAGTTTGTTGTCAATCAAGGGTGACCTCCACTCCCACTGTGTGCCTAGATTTAGTGATGTGATATGGGTGACCCCTGGAGGTTTTATGAGAGGCAGGGGTAGCTTCCAGATCCAATCCAATCGTGTCACAATCCCTATCCCTTGATTCAGATCGAAGAGAGTATTAGGGGGATACTGAGGGAGAGGGGAGGGGTATAAAGGGGAGGGAGGATGAAGTAAGAGATGGTTGATAGAGGACAATGATAGTGGGTAGGAGGGGAATAGTACAATAGAGGGAGGTGGGGGGAACCTGTCCCTAGGTACCTAAAGATGATTCCTCCAAAGAGGAAGAGGAGAAAGATGGAGATATGAGGGAAGGGGATGCAATATTATTAAAATGGGATGTAATAGCAATAGTAATACCAGATGGAGTAAAGAGAGAGGAGGATGTAGATGACATACCTGTTGGAGTGATGTCATCCTTTGCCAGAATGGTACTTGTTGGTGGAGGAGAGGATGGAGGGTTTTTAGGTTTGGTACCCTTGTTGACGCCTTCTTCATTAGCTGGACCTCGAATGTCCTCTGTGGCCATGTTGTTCTTCACCAAATTGACATCCTTATTAGGCTGAATAGGAATGTCTCTAGTCTGTTCCATTTCCATATCATGTGCTATGTTATTATTCTTGTGATTGAGAGGACAATACTTGAATAAACGCCCAACCTTATGACATCTTCGACATTGATATGGTATGCCCTCATAGTAAATCATCTGTTCTTGGGAGGTATTCCTCCACTGGATAGTAATGTGCTCTTGTAAGCCGCCCTAAGTGTCCAAATTGATGAGAATCCTCACATATGCCATCATACTTGTGGATTGGTAGGATTCGTCATATTCCATATAGGTGCCAATAGCGTTTCCAAATCGTCTGAAGATATCCTCGGACCAATATTGCAAGGGAAGACTTGGGAGCCAAATCCATACTGGTCCAATGCTAATTTTCTCAGTCTTTGGATCGAATAGAGGCATCCAACATTTCAAAAGTACAGAGGCATGTTCAGAATACCAATAGGAGGACAAAACCCAGTTTGTATGGTCGGCTTGAGCAAATCTTAGTGCAAACCATGCCCTCATGAAAGTCTGCACAAATGGGATCTCCACTAGATGGTGTCCCCAAACCTCTGGTGCCCGGGTCTTTAGACGAGAAGCCATGTAATTCTTGCCTCTGATGCGCCCTACTAGAACCCTGTCAGCAAAGTCCATTGTTTCTCTGCACTATATGTCTTCCTCCGGCTTGAGAATAATATCATCTACCTTGGACTTGTGACACCTATATTTGTTTTTAGTCCCCTGATAATGTGACTGAAATGGCACCCGTTTCGAATTAGGGCCCAAGGATATAGGGGTAGGGTTAGGGTTAGAGGAGGCAGGGTTAGGATTCCCAGTGGCGGAAATAATGGAACCGGTGAGCGGCAGAATGGTGGCAAAACTACCAGAGGGTGGAGCATAGGTGGCTAGGTGAGGAAGGCTGGCAGTCAAGGGAAAATAACTGGAGGGCGCAGTCTGGGGTTGAACCTGTTGGGGCGACACCTCAGAAACAGGGAGGTCCAAATCAGGGTTAGGGTTTAAACAGTCTGAAATGAAACCAAGGGCAGTGGGGGATGACGGTAGTGTAGAGAGTGACGGCCATGAGGCTGTGAGGGTTCTACATAAGAAAATGTTGAAATTTTTTTGGAGAAACTAGAGCTATACATACTTATAGAAACGAAGTACGTGGACTACCAGATGGAGACCCCTTCCAACGGATCTTATGAATAATCAACGACATCGAGGTCATCCATGTTGACAGATGCCTAGAAACGGAGGAAACCTCAAAGTTGCTGGTATCAAAGAATGCAAATACAGTAATGGATGGCCTGGGATAATGACAAGGATTAACAGTTGGTTGACGGTATTAATAGTAAAGTAAAACTTAAACAACAGTAAAAGCCCTTAACCCCCGATAGGTTGCCAACAAATACAGTAAGGCAGAATTATAGGTGTACTAAACGAGCGGCTAGTTGTCTTCAAGGTTTAGAACGATACCAGGTCGATGTGGAGTCTATGGTGACATGCAGTGCCCAGACCCTGATCTGAAACCCTCGCAAAAACTTAAACACAAAGTTTCCATATTCGCTCTCATAATAATAATGATTATTATCTCTAAAATTTGTATTATTAATATAAAAATAACATAATTAACTTGAAATTTATTATTTCCTCTAATTCATATTATTAATATATTTTTTATTTTAAATCTATTTTTAACCTCAAATTTATTACAATCTATCACGTAAACCCCATAGTACAACCTATCATTTCAAAATTCATTTTTTTTTTAATGATAATATGAAATAAAAATACTTTAACCTCTTAAATAAATATAATATCTTTTATAATGTAAATATCTTCATTTTAATATCATTATATAACCAATAAACAATAAATTCCTTCTTATTTTAATTTTCTTTATATGGGTTTTTTTATATTAATTATGTGTATCATATGTGGCATTTTTATTTTTTTTATGAAGTAAATGTTTGTGAGTGATTTTAGTATTTAATTTTAGTATATATATAATAATTTCATACTATGATAGTCGTCAATTGAGTTAGCTTCATCCATTCAGTTTATTTTTATGTTTATTTTAATTAGTAGAAAATATTTATTTATTTTTTACATTTTAATATTAATTTAATTATTTTTATTTTTAATATTTTTTGTTTCTTTGTTTGTTATGTTATTTAAGTTTTATAAAGATTACATTAGGCTTGACTTGTGACCTGAGAAAATTGGACCTAAGACATCTAATCTATGAGAGAGATTTGAGCATTTAGTTTGCTATCGAAGTGAACTCGACAAACCTTCAAGCATTAATAGTTATGAGGATACAAAATAAATCTTCATTTAACATCAAAGCATTTCTCCTAGACTAAACTTCTTCTCCTACTATATTCAAAAGGACGAACACAATAGATCATGAAGCTAAGACACCAATGTCCCAAGAACTAGAAGATATGAAGGAGATGCAAGATAAAGGAAGTTAGAAGACCGTAGAGAAAAAAAAGAAAGCTAAAGCATCAATCTGGCCAAGAAAGACATGGAGCCAAATAATTAAAAACTAAGAAAATTATAGGTTCAATAGACCAATTTGGTCTCAATGGATGTTAACCACTATCATCATCATGAATATTGATTTCAACATTTATTTTACTATCTACATAATACTTCATAACACGATGATCGTCAATTGAGTTAGCCTAGTGAATTGAGTTTACCTTTAATTTTATTTAAATTATTTCATTATTTTTACAATTAATTAATTTTAATTAAAAAAAATTGTTAAGTTGTCTAAGTTTTATAGTGATTACCTCACACTTAATCAGTTTATTTTAATTATTTAATTATTTTTTACAATTTCAGTATATTTAATTATTTTTTGTTTGTTAAGTTTTCTTAATTTTATAAAGATTAAACCAGACTTGATCTTTGACTTGAGAAAGCCTGACTTAGGGGCAACTAAGCCATCAAAATCACTTAGGAAACACACCTAGTCTAGGCTACACCAACCCTTAATTCCGATAGTTTTTTTTCAAACCAATAACTTTTCCAACAAAGTTTGACTTAACAATACACATATATCATATATCTCATAGACTACTTTTAATATTTATACTTTATAATAAAATAATTTACATTATAATAATATTTTCATCAAACATCTTTATTTTTTCAGTTTTGTTATTAGATATTAAATTGTTTTGTTATTAGATATTAAAGGAATTCTTTTTAGTGCGACTTTTTGGAAGCTTTTACGATGGGTTTTTACCTTGTAATTTCTCTAAAATTCAATATGAATTTATTCAAATCAGAAGCTTGATGGGTAATCTTGTGCAATCAAACTGCCCTAGGGGTTTTCGTATACAATAAAAAGACTAGTTTAAATAACATAAATCAAGATTTCACCTCAAATTTTTACACTGAATTCTGTCAGCAAAATGTCCAAAAAGTCATACTAAAACGACTCCGATATTAAATCTCTCTTTAAGTATAAATAAAAATAAAGATATTTTTATATTGTTTGAAATTGATATAATATGAAAACATTATCAATATACATTATAATATATGTATTATATTTATAATATTTTTTTTAAGCGTAAATAATTAAAATTATAAAACAAAATTGTTTCTTAATAATTTAATAGTGCTCATGTAAACATAAACACTAGATCAAACCTGATATACTAATGAACACATTTTCTCGAAGAAGAAACACTAATAACCTTTAACATTCTTTTAATAATTCCCAATTTATAACAGTCATTCATTTTATTGAAAAATTCAATGACAATGTACAAGTTATATTATAAAGAAAATTATTATTTTTAAATATTAAATTTATTTAAATTTTGATTGATTCAATTCAATTTCATTTTATTTGTGTAATAATGGGATCTAAAATCTATTATCTCAATTCTATGCATTATCCCAAATTCATATATAAGTTCAGTGTCATAAAAATATTTAATATTGTCTCAGAGCAGATTAAAAGATCATATTTTAAACTGAAGGCAAGAGGTCTGGAGCTAGTTAAGGGGGTCACCATAAGGCCGCGGGAAAGAAAGTTATTAAAGTGTATATGGCCATGGATTTGTGCACATAATATTTTCCCTGGCCGGGTTTGGCTGGCCGGTAATGACATCAAATTTGGTAACGTCATAGCTGACGTCACGATAATATTTAACTAATACACCATTATAATTATAAGTACAAATATTTTATTCAGTACACTTGCGTGCAATTGTTAAACGATTGAGACCAACAATATACAAATCCGGTGCATGTTTTACCAAATGCATTTGAAAATGACTACTCAATCTAATTTGGCAAATCTGTTTATAGAGAATAAATCTGCTTTATAGAAAATTGAGGTGCAGATCACAATGAATATTAATATTTTATGAGAAATCTTGATGACAATGACATTTAGAATAATTCATCAATGAGTTTTATTAACAACAAAACTATATTCCAATAAAAAAACAAAAGTGTAGCTAAGTGTCCCTATATTAAGTTTACCATCAATAACAATTATAGTGTCCGCATATTAGGTTTATTATCAATTATAAATATTTATGGATTACATTCCAAAACTATTACCATATCACTTACTCTCACATTTGGATGTCACAAATAATAGTTACGTTCCAAAATGATCCCACCATAACTTTATCACATTTGCATAGAAAATTCACTTAAAAACATTTAAAAAAAATTGAAATCATAGTGTGGTTGCTATTTACTTTTCTTCGCACGAATTTCAACTATCATCCGCGCCATTTCATTCTATGAGTACGATTATCAGCATCAATTTCATTCCATAAATGTGATTTTTAGCCGCCACATAATGAACGGATGCGTGCATTATCACAGAAAAAACATTCGACGTAAATTAAAAGCCCAAACTACTATTCCGGAAATAGCTCGTGATTTGCCAAGACTGTCATATGTATATAATAAATCCATGGAAATAGCATGAAACCACGTGTCAAACTTACATTGCAATATTTCCATCCAGCTCATAGGCATCGTGTAGCCACCTGGCTTTCTTTTTCCCAAGTTTTGCTTTTAAATTAACCGTTTAATTATAAGCACTCAATTTTTAAGGAGATCAAAGGCACTCAATTTTAAGCAGGCATAAAACTTGTTCCAATGATGTGTCAAATTAACTCTTTTTTTTTTTTTGAACAAATACACACTTTCATTAAATACACACTTTCATTCATCTTATAAGTGATAGAAACTAACTACTATATATCGCTTGAGAACTAACTAATATATCACTTGCTTTTATTAAATGTAGAATTTATTTTTTAAACTTTAAATGATAAAATTATTTATAACTAATTTTATAATCATTAAATTTGTTTTATTAAATATAAAATCTTCAAACTTTAAATAATAAAATTATTTTTTAAATAATTTTTTAATCATTAAATTTTGATTTTCTATAGTTATATAAAGAGAACGACCCACGATAATTCTTGCACTCGAAATTAAACATATCTTCTTACACTGAAAACGATGATTACAATTCGAACAAACAAAAATATAACATGTGATTATTATATTTTCTAAAAAAATATTTCAATATTATATATTAGAGACATCATGTAAGTTCCTTTAAAAGTTTGCTAGCAATAGGTCTACTACAAGAAATGCAAGCAATGCCCTCATGCGGGTGTGTTTCTGCTACAAGAAATGCAAGCAATGCCCACAAGCGGGTGTGTGTTGTGTCAATGTATAGCCTATGCCGTATTGGGAAAAAATTTAAATTCTTAAAACCATATCTCTTTCTTATCTCATTGTAAATTGTTTTTGTTTTAAGTATTTAACTTTAACTTGCAATTCCAATATTATTTTCTTGTATTTCAATGAGTTCAATCTCCTATCTCTTTCGCATACTCAACCCTGAGCTCAAGCAGTGCCATTTTCTGGTTCAATGAACCGGGAATTGTAGAAGTTGAATTTTCAATTTTCTTAATAATTTTATTCTTTTCCAAAATAACAATAATTATAAATATGAGAATACCATTTTAATTTTTAGACTTATCATTTTAAATAACTATAACTTAGTATTTTATATTATTATTAACTTAGTATTTTAATATTATTAATAATTAGTATAGTTTTAGATTAATTTGGTATTTATTTTTGACATATAAATTTGTAAAATTTGTATTTTGAGAGATTTGATTTCCCTTAAAAATATTATTCATAATCATGAAGTTCATATTTGAAACATTTTTATTATAATTTAGTTGTCAAATGAGTGGTATGGACAACCATCATTTGTTGCTAAAAGTGAACCCAAGTTGAGTGGTCACTATTATTCAAGGAAAACAATGGTACCTAGAGTTACCCATTTACCCATTGGTGCCTGGTAAGGGGGCACGCTTTCACTCCTAATAGATGCCTCTAGGCCTTGGGGTGTTAACATGTTTCCTTATTCTAAGGAACAATGGCTCTTAGCCCAGAAGTAGTTTTAATATTGAATATTTATAACACTTTATTTATAACATAGGTTGATTTTTTTTCTTTAATAATTTTTTTAAATGTTAGATATCAACTCCATGATAAGTATGGGAAAAATTACACACAACCTTCATAACTGAGAGTAATATGAATAATATTATTTTTACATATCACTTCTTAACAAGATATTCAAAATGAGGGAGCTAGACATCTCCCTCATTCTAAAAAGTAGAAAGAAATTATATTTTTTTTCATTCAATTACTTTATCTATCTAAGTAAAGATGATGTAAAATTAAAGTGCGAATAGAAGCATTTTATATATCTTTAATATAGAATTTATTTTTGTTATTTTTTTTTGTTAATGTAGGTATTTTATTAACGGGGAGGAATTGAGGATGGAAACCACTCATATTTAAACTATCCCTAGGGCCATCCAAGCCTGACCAAGCTTCACACAATCCTAATAATGAAATTCTACTATGGGTAGATTGTTCTTCGATCAAACAAGATGGCTTGCCCCAACATCAATTGACTCTAATTATATACAAACAAATTTGCTTGTAAATATAAAAACTTAAAATTTGAATATTTTCAATTTAACTTTAAAAAAAAAAATCATTAAATTTGAAATTATTAGTTATATATTTATATATCTAATTATGTTTTTAATCTTAATTGTTTTTATTTTTTATGCATGGACCTGTTTTTATAACAAATTACATATATGTATGTGATTATATTGATCAAATTCTACTAAGATCAATATGGTCTAAGATACTTAAGATAGAAAGAGATTATTTAGAATTCTTTAACATTTTATTTCTATGCTTAAAAAGTATTAATATTTGGGACTTAAAAAGTCAAGAACGCTAGCAATGTGATTGACATTGGGATAATTAGGTGGAATGTAAGTATAAAAAGAATAATCCAAGAGAAAGTGCATTTCTTCTTCTACCTTCTTAATGCCCTAAAGTTAACAAACTCTTTCATCCCATGGTGTTTTTAGAATTGACCCCACCCACTTCCACTATGAAACTCATAGGAATTTATTCTTATTTTATTCTTAAAATTAGGTAAGAGAGGGAGACACTTTTTATTTTCAAGATTGGGGATGATCATATCCTTATAATATCTTCGCTTACTTTTTCCCACAACCCTTTATCACTCCACAATTTCTCCCTAAATTTCAAAATAATAGTATTTTTAATATATCTTTATTCTAACAAGTGATATACTCATTTATCCCCAAATGATAATTTCAATACTAGGCATCCTTATTCCAGCCTTGCTTGAGCTGAAAGTGGGGGTTTTTCTAGAGTTAGAAGCAATTTTATGAAAGCTTTTGGCTTACTTGTTACTTAATTCATTCTTATACATAAGATATCTATTCATAGTCATTCTCTCAATTAGAAAACTAAGATATTGATTATTTATTTAATCTCGAGATTGTAGGTTATAAATTACTTTTGGATATCTTCTATCTTCCTCCACTACCATATGGAGATATGGCAATCCCAAACCTCAAAAATATTACGACAAAGGAGAATCTGTAAGAGGACTTTCACTTTAACCTATATGAAAATACCTATTGATTACAATCGATTTCGATCCCATAGCAAGCTTTCCAACATCCATTTATTCCCTTTCCCATTGTTATAATCTCAATGGATCTCTTTATGAATATCGATTCCCAGATAGTTATATGAAGGAACTACCTTCAAGTTTTTGTTTTCATATATGAAACTGTTATATGTGAATATTTTGAATGTAAATCAGCATAAAGTAGAAGAGTTATGATTTCACCAATAAATGTGGAAAGTGCGCACGAGGCAATGTGCATCTTCCAAACACTCTTGTAACATATCAATGTATATGCCAAAAAATTCAGGGATAAGAGACACCATACTTTGATATTGCATTCAACTTCTAAAAGATAAAAAAATTTGTGAGACATCTAAGCTAATTTATCAAACAAAATATTCCATTATTTGTGTTAACCAGGTATTCCTAAGTTAGAATACATCATTATAAAATTTACATATATTTTTAAATTTTAATCTTTTTTATTTCAAAACATTTAATTATATAATATATTATTTTTTATTATGTTTTGCAAATGCTATAATTATATCTACTGATATCTGAATGTGTGTGTGTGGTGTGTGTTGTGTGTGTGTGTGTGTGTGTGTATAACTCGTTATACTATATAGGTAATTTCAAATAATTTCAATTTTTATTTTTATTTTATAAACTTCGCGGCTTCCTCTATTTATATTAATTTTTCAAAATCAAAACTTTCATTTGCTCCAGGTGTCTTACCTGCCCGAAGGAAACTAGATAACCACCTATCTACATTAAATCCTGTCCAAAATTTGAAAAGGTTTTTCTCTATCAATCTAGCGACATTATCTTTCTTATCTATAATACTGTTCAAATAAAACACGTAAAAGCATTTCATCAAAATTTTATCAGAATTGCACTGGACCTCTGCTTCAATCCTCATCCGAGGATATTACTAGGGCTTGCGCTTTGGCACTGGAGTCAAGCAACTTGCCCCTCTTCATATCTTGTAGTGTCTACTCAATTCTTCCCAAGGCCAAGTTGTTTCTATAAGTCTGTATCTGAATTGTTGCAATTTCCCTGAGGAGTTATGCCTTGACTGGATCCTTTACCTTGGAGTTCTCCTTTGCCTCTGTTCGACTACTTGTTGCTTATTCTCGATTAAGTGTCATGGCCCGTGCTACCACCTTCTTCATGACCCAATACTGTTCTATTGTTTTTATGAAGAGGGAGTGTCGGCCTTGAGAATTCCTTGGATCAAGAACCATATATTCCCACTCCTCCATGAGGATGTCTTAGTTCTTTATACCGTCATTAAGTTCTCGCTACCAACTAGCAATTTGGGCTCTGATGTCTGGTAGTTTCCCTTCCATGTAGGTGTCGATGAGGGTTTTCATGTCATCACAACCCGACTTTCTCTCTCTTTTCCTTTGTTCCTTGTTCGAGATGCTTATTCCTTCTACCATTTTTTTATCTCGCTTGCCTCTCCTCGTCGCCATGTTACAATTTTCCTTCCTATTCCTGTCTTCTTCTTACTATTCTTTGTCTTCCTCACTATGTTGTGCTTAGTTTGAGGTGGGACCTATCACGTAGCCATTACAACTATCAGTTTGATAATAATAAAACAAAACAATTTCCAATTTA